>JAHZNF010001027.1:0-20127 GCA_027744215.1 Troglopedetes dispersus
TTATTTTGACATTACTTCACCCTATAATAGTAAAAATGAAACATATCCGTCGTACGTAATACTCATCATAACTTCCCAAAGGTCTCATATAATATGTCATAATGCATCCAATATGTGAGTGTAATTATTTTGACGCTCATTTCATTCACATAACATAGCGATATACCACATGGTTTGTCTGCTTAAAGTGGTGCGCATAAATATCAACATATATGTATAGACTAATTTAAAAAAAAGTGGTTGTTATACATGCACTACTGGGTCCTTTTTGCTTTGCTTTCTGCCACTCACTTTTTGCTGGAAGAAATGAGTCCGACTTTTAGTTCCATGCGACATTTCCTCCATTTGCCCAAAAAAATTTGTTACTTGTCACATAATTATTGTACAATAAAGGTATTTGTCACTATCTGAAACTTATGTATTTACGTGAGAATCCAGGTGAAAAACTAGTCGAAGCGCGAAGGTTTCGAACATGCAAAAATAAATGATCTGAAAGAAGAAAAGGCGAATTGTTGTAACATTCTTACTTCTCTATAAACTCTCTTCAGATCAGGTACACAACCCTAATATTATTTCCTGAAACAATTTTAGACCATCGTCCGATCTGACTTTGAGTGCCAATTAGTCTTTGAGAAGTAGAATTTTATTTGTTTAACAGATGTGTTAGTTGCCATTATATTTGTTTTATTTTTTTTTCTAAAAAGAACGAAGAGAGAACGGAAAATTGCTTCAACACGCACGTCACTAATGCAGCATCACCTTGATAAGTAATTACTTACAGGCAAGTTGGGTATAAATTGGGATAATATCATATGCGGACAGGGTTACACGCACACTGGAACAGAATAATAGAAGATGCGTGTGCAGACACGAAAAGTCATTCTTACAGTTTTTCCTCATGTAAAATAGGTATATCGAGTCCGAGAAGCTCATTTCACAGAAGTTCAAAACTTTCGAGCCAGCAGCACACCTTTGTTTCCTCGCATGTTCTTCCTTTTCACCACTGGCATTTCGAGAAGCTGTGTTGGCCAAAAAAAAAACAAGTTAGTTTCTCCCCTCATCATCACTCCAACATGCGCGCTGACGATGATGTCGAAACTGTTGCGCACTCATCAGGTGAAAAGTGTGTTACAACATTGGTGATAAGAAGGAAGGAAGAAACCAGCCCACATCTGATACATAAGGAATTGACCGTGCTATGCTGGAGAACAAGATGATTTAAGACCACCCCGGAGCATTTTCAATTTTATTGAGGAAAAATGTGTCTGGAAGGCAGGCGTCAGCCCAGATTATACCATATACACCCTGATAGCCCAGTGAACTGGTAAAACAGAACATGGAAGACAATTATTTGTTACCTGTGTCAGTACACTGAAGAGGATGGACACAGAAGCATAAGGAAGGTTAGCTAATAATGATGGTTTAAGTAACAGGGATTTGTTTTTAACAGAAGTCAGACACTTGCCGATTATTATTTTACTACTGACGGAGAAAATTGCATTAACCCTCTTCTGCACTTTAAACAAAGCTACACTGTTATTATTATTGTTGTTATTTTGCTTCGGTTTCTTCCGAAAGGAAAAAGGGAACATTCATTCATTCATTCATTGTTTTTACACATTTTGTAAACAAAGAGGAAAAGGATGAATTAAAGGAGCCGTCTGCTCACACAGTCACTTCAATTCGCCATGCATGCTGGAAACTGAGGTTAATGAAGTGGAACAAAAACACACCTTGACAAAAAAGCGGTGCTTTTCCAGTCGAGAAATGTTCCCTTCCAAGTATTTTTTAAAGCACAAGGTACATCTGCACTTTGTTTGGACAAAACCGATAATCGTCATCCAATAATTTTTGTTGTAAACTGATTACTTTCCTCTTGTGTATTTCTGCTCAACTGACTGAGTCTAGTCAGATGATGATTATACGGAAGAGTCAACCGCTTCTACCTGGAAAATTAAGAATATCCGGTCATTGAGTTGGTGAATGTTGCTGACTTTATGCCGATGCGAAACCAGTACCAGATCTCTCCAGTTTTTGTAAATCCAGACTTCTTTGGGACAATGTGAATCAACCGTAAAAAGAGTTTACCCAATTCACTCGTAAATTACTACTTCATAAAAAGAGAGGATGAGAGTAGTTATGGAGGATGATCGGCTCAAAATTACAGCTCACCGTTCTTTCTTTGGCACCATCAGTGTGCATTATTGAATGGATCATTAGCGGCCACTTGTGGGCATCACACGTTTACAACACAACAATAAAAACTACTAAACTAACTGAGCAAAAAAAGATAACTTCTTATTACCGGTTTTAATGCATTTAGAGGACATAACGAGGTAGTCTCCTTGCAACATTGCCACTTCATCTGATGTGTGACTATTCGTAGGTGTGGAGAATTTTGGTGAAGCTGAACCAAATAATATTCAGTTGGGGCATTGTGACACTTTTCCTTCACAGAAGCCTATTGTTATTATTAGAAGCAATCTACTTATTGTTCATTTAAAGAGTTTAACGTGTTTATTCACTCCCGTTTAAGAGTAGGAATTTGCTGACGTCATTATCAAAAAGGAATGAAATGGGATGGTGTCAGATCTCCAAAATAATTTCTGTAGAGACAATCAATCCGTCAATCTGTGCTACTGTTTTTATTCTGATTTTGGTGGTTAGGAGGATACAAAAAAATGGTAGTGGTTCACTGAATTTATGGTTGCATGTGCCTAACTAACGACTTTCCTCAAAATATGGGTAAGAGTTCAGGTATACATATTGAAGTAATTGGTTGATTGTCTCAAAAAATAGCCAACTCATCAATTTCAAATCTATCAGTTTCCCATTGAGACAATTTAACGAGATGGACTAATTTCCTTAAAGACAAGGCTGGGTCAGCAGCAGGAGATCGCAATTAATAATGATATGATGACGCATTGAGTAATAACATGTGCGCATTGTTTGTATTATTCTCAGATCATTGGAAGCATATAAAAAGTGCTTTTGCTTGATGCTGATAAAGCCAAATCCGGAATTTCAAGAGGCAAAAGTGCTAACTAACTGCTTTGGTTTTGGCTTCTTGTGAATTTTTTGTTGCAATAATTTTGAACATAAAAAGCACTCACTGAGAAGCTCATTATAGCACAGAGACGTTGTTGCGAGGAGTGTCAATCTTCCAATTTAACAGTTTCTTTCTGAGATTGTGGCAATAATATCTTGTGCGTCCATTTTAGAATCTTATGATCTGCAGCAGCAATATTTTTTGCTCGTGTTGTCACATTTTTAGATTAGGTTAGCAATGAGCCATTCAACTGCTCCTTAGTCAATTAGCTTTGCTATTAAACTATAGATAGATCTCATTTGTGGCTAATTTAGAAAGTGTCAATCATCAGCTGTCCAAGTCCAATGGAAAATGTAGCATGGCTTACGTATTACTGCAGGTTGACTACAATATTAAAAGAATCACTATCATTATTATTCTTTCACAGAGGAAAAGTGGACATACTATCTTTACGGTACCATTGGAGAAGCATATCAGGACAGACTTAAAAGGCAACTGGTCTTTTCGTCGTCAAGAAGTCAATAAGCACCCCGCAACTCTGAGTCAACACCATTAAAAAGTGTTTTTGTCTCACAAATTGTAATTCGTTAGCAGCATCTTCAACGTCCACGTCCCCACAGCCCAGATCTAATTTAGTTTGCGTCAAGTGAGAGAAGACAAAATGGATTCTTTGAGGAGATAAGAGGCAGGAGTGATTGAGTTCAATCGAAAATTATAGTTGAAGGGATGCCATTGTCTGAGAAGACAACAGGGGCACCTGCCCTTATTACAATATTTAATATTTTCAAGCTACCAGACCAATAACTTCTTGGTAGCACTAGCTGATTTGCAAAATCATTCTCTTCACATTTGTCTCGATTGATCTATTGTTAATCCAAGGAAGCATGATTAGTTACAAAAATGGATGAAATGTCTATTGCCGCGCGAGTAAATTAATGAAACATGACTTTCAACTTTGACTCGTGTTCTCAGACTCTAGAGAAATGCACACACACGAACATCATATTTAAATTGAGCTAAAGTAAGAAACAAAAAAGCTTACTCAAGTTAAATTAACTTGCCACTGTTATTACTTCCACTTCAATGTCACTTTGTATCTTTTCAAATTATTGTTAACAGAAGGCAGAAGCCATGCAGCCATTTTTTTTATCTGTGAAAGAAAAGGGTTAACGCTTTTCTTGATTTTTTCATGTGTAGTGTTTATAACAATAACAATAATACGCACGCAATCCAGGCTCGTATATGCTCATTAAAATCACGAGACGAGATCAAGGTCTCAAAGGAAGCGACAAAAAGGTTGGCTTCCATAAACTAATAAACCTACAAATTCGACTATCATGTCCGCCCCCTGTAAACCTTATAAGGTTGTTCTTGAAGGCGAAAATAAAGCTTTTATATATAACTATGCTTTCCTTTGAGTGAGCCACTGTAATGTGTACTTTATTATAATCATAATACATTGCACATCAGCAACTACATACGAAGAAACAGATCTGTATACAGCCTTGTCGGCAGTTACCTCAAGTGTGTGTAAAAAAATATATGCACATTATTATACACAGAACCCTCTCCTTACTTTTTTATTCCTTCTCGTATTATTACGGATTTTAAACCCAAATTTTAAATATTTTTCACCTTGTCTGGCCTCCGGGAAGAATTTGGTGGTGTACGCGCTTGTTAGATTAATATTAAGTTAAGTGAGAAAGAAGTAGACCATTGATATTCTATCCAAGGTTTCAACAATCTCGTGCTCCGACATGCATGGGCGTGTTTAAGGGACTCAGCCAATAAATTTGCACGTAATGCAGCTACATACAGCCTTATTTATACATACCATTCCCAACATTATGGAAAGAGACATTGTTGGTGAGATGAGTTATATAACTCACATCATAGTTGTTCCTGCTATTGTTCATTTTGCTACTTAAAGTTGAGACAATAATAATCTTGAAGGAGGATATTTTGGCTGCAGGACACGATTACAAAGAGGGAGAAGTTGAACATTTTTTTTTTCGTTAAAAGCCGCTTTTTGTTGCCATTCTGCATTCTGAAATTGTCGAAGGAAATACTCGTTTAGTTCGAATCAAGGTTTAATGTTTCGTTTTTAATTGTTCTCGTACTTTGCATTTCACATTATCGCCGAGTCAAGCATTGTTTGTTTCATGTAAATAAATTTATGTTGAAAAGAGCGACGTAACAATCATAATAATTATTTTTGTAAGACTGACTCAGAGTAAGACTGAGAGTAAACGGAATGAGGGGATAATAATTTTCTAAACGGTCTACCGACATAGAACACAAACTCGATGAAACATTTTGTGTTTCATGCTTAAAAAATAATGACGCAATTATTATTAAGTCTGATCATCCACCTTAATCACCTGTAATTAGTGCTAATTAATCTTCGTTTGTGGGTTTCACAGGGACAATAAAAGTGGTGCGTTATAAAATGCTCTTTCGAATGTCTGAAAGTGAAGAAGGGAAGGATTCTTAAGAAAATAAGAATGGTTTGTAAAAATAATAATATATAATAAAAGTACTGATTTGCGCAGTGTATTCATTTTGACATTGTTCTGGCACCAGCGTCGGCCAAAAAGTGTTAATGCAGCGATCGGGTAAATAAATACGTTTACCTCAAGAATTTACAACATCACAATCAACAATCGGATCGAATGCACCCAGAGAGATAAAGATATTAAGATATATGTAGCACGGAAGATGTAAGAAAAGGACCTTTTATTTTCAATTTCATTGATTACACAAGAGCGAAGACAGAAAGCGAAAGATGTGTGTTTGGTGCTGCCGTGGTTTGTTGTGTTGAAGCATTATTATGGGCAATAAACTAATGAGTAACAAAATAAGACAGCACAATAGAGCTCAGAGCATGGAAACATCATAGATGATTCCTAATTGCAATTTATGACCATGGCGGGGATGAGGACGGCTTCCATTGAACATTTTTCAACAGAAGTTGTTCCGCTGAAAATTTAATTTGAATTTGTGTTGCGTGTAATTTTTGTGGCCGTCGGACAATTGGAAGTTGTATAATAATGATAATGATGGCTGCCTGCCACATACCAGTCAAAACTTTTTATCCACTTACACATTCTTACTGACTTTTTCTTCATCTCCTTTCGCTGAGCTGTCTCTGTACAAGTTTGTGCAGTACCACTATTAAAAGTACATACAGCTAAACAAGATTCCATAATCATCAAATAAATAATGGCAATTGTTGCAACTGCAAAAATTTTACACGCTACTTTGAATTTTCCCCGTATGTGGTCCTCCTTTCAAGCGCTTAAAGAATATAAACTTTAGGGGTTTTTTTCAAAAGAGACTCGTGTATTTTATCGTGAAGTAAAAATAAATTACAGTTTTCCCCTGATTTAGCAATAAACTTGGCTGGCTTATCCTAAGTGGTAGTAGCCTGGATTTTCGCCAACTTTTCCATTAGCGTTTTTTAAAAACGTAATTATGAATGAAGAGTGGTGGTAAGGCATGTAAGTCTTAAATGAAATGAGTAGGTACACAAATAATTTTCCCTTCCTAAATAATTTAAAAACGCATGAAATATTGTTCCTTCTGCTATTAAATATCCACATACTAACTCTCCTATAAAGTTCAAAGCGATTACTCTGCTGCTACAGACTAAAAAAATTGTTCGGATGAAGGATGTATATTTTTTGTCGTGGCTTTGTATGCACAGTACTACAAAGTTACTTTTCTATATAATATGACGATACGTTACATTAGGTGCTTACCAACACGCACACACCAGTCTTAACTGATGTTTATCCTCATGTTAAGTTTTTTGAACTCTCCGTCGTATATCAAAATGAGAGAAGAGACATATTTGACGTATCACATTTTTAGTGAGTCGATTGATTGTTTAGAAATAACACGGGAGGGGGTCTAAATTCAATTATACTCGGGTTATGTATATCTTTCAATGAATAATATACTATGCACGCTCAGAGTACTTACTTAACATAACGTTTCGAGTATTATGGTCACTCTGGTGTTTTACATTCCTTCATATTTTTTCACCAAAAGAGTTTTACTGCCGAATGACCACATAATATGCTGTACAAGTTGAATATTATTGTTCACTTGCGTGTTGGACATGGACACAGTTTCTCAGAGAGAAAGAAAGACCGTTTAGCAGTGATACCTCCGCCTGTATTAGCATACGGTTTTGTACACCACCACCACACCAGCGAGAGCCATCAAGAAATTCATGAGAATAATAATGAATATAAAAACTTGCTCTCTTAAAGTAATCAACTGATATGCGTGATTGTTGCAATTTATTTATGTGTACTTATTACAACAGGAGAAAAATATCAGTATTTTTGTTACCAGTTTTTGATAAGGCATTCTTGCCCATTATATAATCGTATTACTTATGATGACCATTACATACTGAGTATTGTTACTTTCCAACAAGTCATGAAAAGAAATTGAAAATGAATTTTACTCCGGCATTGTTCGACTTTGTTTTGTGAAGTAGGTTTTTTTTGCTGAGTTGGTTGCTATCAAAATCAAAAAAGTTAGCCATTTTCCACCTGAAAGGTTAATCTATATCCTGCTGTGTGCAAATAAATTCAATTAACACATTCTTTTGGATAATCATTTCATGTAATTACGTACTTTTTTGTCTTTCAGGTGGAAACAGCAGAGAAGAAAAAAAATTGAATCGATCTGGCAGGTTCGCAACCTGGATTTTTTATTCAATTTGTAGTGGTTAAACAAGGTCTAAGTAAATTACAAAAATAAATATATTAGTCCATGCTTGAAGCGAAATGCTCCGAGCATTGTATTTTTAAAACAAATTAAATCACTGTATCCCATTGTGATTTGCTCAAATCAGCTCGAGTGTACCCTCGCTCTTGTAAAATGAAATTATCTGAGATGGCAATTTATTTTAGTGGAATGAAATTAATATCCTTCCTTGTAACTTTGAAATTCCCAAGTCGTTCAAAGTTATGTGGGAAACCTTTTTATACCTCAATTTAGTATTTTTGTGTAGGTAATCAACTTCAGCATATATGCTTTCTTCTCTCAAAGACTTGTAGGAAATAAAACGTTTATAAATAACCTCATAAGAAATGACGTCTACATAAAATACTTTTTGGGAAAGAACTTAATAAAAATTTAAACAAGGTGCCTTCAATCTTTCAGATTTTTTATGGGCAAAGGGCTCCACGATCAAGATGATACCTACATCATTTATAAAATTAGACGAACGAATTAATTTTCCGGGTTGTTGAAACCGATCGGATTGAATCACACACATCTCCTCACCTCCATTATAGAATCAGGATTTCAAGCTTATGAGCTAACTCCAGTATTTTACGACTCTGATGAAACGATGATAGAAATTCAAATAAACTTTCTTTAGATTTAGGGAATACATACCCTGAATCCATCTAATGAATAAAATATCGTATTTAAAGAAAAAAAGGGATTGACTCGGGCAAGTCCCTTCATTTATTTGTACAATTCTCATTTCCATTCTTCTTTTTTTTTACCTGGAAAGAGTAAAACCATGGACGCACCTACAACAAAGAAATAATTGGATGTAACCGTTTTGTTTTATGGCAGGGCTCCCCACAGAGCTACAAATTTAAGGGTCTCTCGGTTCCTTCAAAAAGCAGAATATTATTATTACATGTGAACATCCTGAGAACAAGTATACACAAAAAACAGAACAAGTACAACATCAAACTCGGCAGCAACAGCAGCAGCAGCTCATCTCTCAGCTCGACCGGTGAGTTTGCTCTTGTAGCACAACAGCTCTCAACGTCTCGTCCTGCTGCCTCCCTTTGAACATTCAGGTTGGACGCAACACTTTTCACAGAAGAAATCTTGTAGTCACATCATCATTTTCCAAATAAATGTGGATCCACTTGTGAGAAGTGGTGAAGAGGAAAATTCATTTACTTGTCTTCTCATCCGTCATCGGACTCTCGGGTTTTCGTTTTTCTATACTTGTAGCTCTTATTATGCATGCGGAGTGACCACACTTGAAAAAAGGAAGGAAAGTCTGGTCTGGTGTTCCATTTAAAGTTACATTGTATGCTTTTATGTAAACGGTAACTTAAACAACTCCACCAACCAATGAAATATAATGAAGATCTTGCAGATATATGTAGGTATTTAGATTGTGGTTCGATATACGTACTTATCATTTTATATTCGTTTAACAAAATTCTTTTATATCAGATTCGTTTGTAAAGCATATCAATTTTTAAGAAAGAACGAGAGCTCTTCCCTTTTCAACCATGTTTTGTTTGAAAGATATCCCGACCAAGTATTTTTTTTATAGTTAAGCCTACCAGGATCAGGTGTTTTTTAATGGGAAAAATGAATTTTTTTCTTCATAAAAATATGCGAAATATATATTTTTTCTCTCTCTTTACGGATTTTTATTTCATTTCATTACGCCAATTAGCTCATTGCTCCTGCCGGTTCGCCAAGATAATAAAAAATTTTGTTGGTAAACTTGTGTGGAAATAAAATGAAGTTTATTGTAATTTTTTTCAATTACTGAAAAAAAAGAAACCATATTGAATAAAATTTAACGAGGTACAAAAAAACTGATATCCTATTCCTTCAAATATGGTGCAACTCACAACTCAGTCATGTACTTTCCGCTAACTAATCGCTCTTTCTCCCTTCTTTTTCTTCTGTAAATGTGTACATTTACGGTTGCAGCAGAGATGTGGAAGAAGCTTATATTGTTAACAGGTTGAAGGCACAAAGAAAGTGCACATTGCGCAACAACTAAAAACCACCAGTAAAAAACTAAAAGCGACTTTTAAAACATTTTTCTAATCATACAAAAATCGGAATGAGGGGAAGAATTAAAAAGTTCCTCTTTTTTTTGCTCCTACCAACTTAACATAAACACCAAAGCATTAATTCTCATCAGAAATAACACGAAGATCAACATCTCTATTTTTCCTGGTTTTTTTTATTTCCTCCTCTGTGCCTACCAACGAACGAACTTACTAATGACTGTTCCGAGCTAATTTACTGTAGGCATGTGTGTATATTAACGGAGAAATATATGTGGCATTTTAGTGGTGAAAAAAAAGGCGAACAGTTTTTATTGACTTTTTACTGACAAAAGAGTAAAGTGAAATGAAAGGAAAAAAACTGGTAAGTACCTCCTGTCTAAAAATATTCTTAAAAATTGCTTTTAAAAAATAATGGTACACTTGTAACAAGTCAGTAATGAAATGTTGTAACCTTTTAAATGATTGTGATTATATAGTATTTCAAGGGGAAAAATACTTTACCTTAATGTGTTTTCAAACCCACGCGCAGGTGTTTGTATATATATATGTGTGTGTATGTGTGCGTACCTATGCTAAAAGTGTGAAGTTTTATTTTTGCCAACTTTAGTCTCGAAACCAACAATTTAATAGTATATATTTTTATAGAAAAAATAACATACGGGGATTAATTGTCGTATATGCCGTAAAACAAACTTGAAAAGAAAATTTATGCCTTCCGGTGTGATTGCCGCTTATCTATCGGAGTCTTGCCACACTCTCTCCATCTTTCCCCCTAAAATAAATATATATACACCATGTGCATATTTTCTGTGCGCATAATAATGTACAAAAGCACAACTAATCGCATTATTATTTGTTATTACGGTTTGTGTGCAATAAAGTGGAGGAGTGCATTAAGGAACACTTTGAAATGTAACATGACTGAAGTGAAGTGGGGAACAAGCATAATCATAATAAAATTACTTCTCCACAGTGGCTGATCAAAAGGTTGCGTTGGCTCACTGGGGTCACTAATAATGAAAATTTAATCTGCAAATTCCATCAGTTCCTTTCCCCGTTTGATGCTAACTGAGAGTCAGGAGGGAAAAGGCCTCTCAAGCTAATAAATAATATGTAAAATGCCATAAGGAAAGTAAATTATGTTAAACACTGCGTCAAAGAAGGATGTACACGAGGGTGAGGGGTAATGTAATGCTGCTACCAAAAACGTAACATCATTGTTCAATAATTGCTACTGTTCTCCACATGCCAAAAAGTAATCATAATTTCTCCTTCTCGTCATATTCCCCCACCAAGGAAAACATTGAACCGGACAAGCAAGGAAAAGGCTATTAATTACAGCAAAAGCTTCTTCCATTAAAAAACCGTGAGCCATATTGTACATGACTTTTGTAAAAAGGATTTTCTGCAAGAAAAAGAGCCTTCTGTTCATCTTCGTGAGTTGCTTTTTACTCCTTACGATTAGTTACGATTATTTAAGCCTTTTAAGAGCTAATTATTTCAAACCGAATCTCATTTCATTATTCTTGGTTCGTCCAAGGTGGCATTAACAAGAATCAAAGCGAACAAGGTTTTTTTTAACCGCATAAACGTCAGAAATATGAAGTGCACGTATTTCACGTACCACTATTTGAAGAACAACGCAAAGTTCATTACTTTCTGTGCAGCAGATTATTGACTGGTCGATCCTTTCGGAGACGAAGGCCTCTCTCTCACGAAACACTCGTAAAGTTGAGAGGATCGACAGCTTACAAGAGTTTTGATAAGTGGTACAATTCACAAGTAAAACACACACGAACTATAAGAGTTCATAATCAGTTTTTTTTGGTTATTTAAACACTACTTCAGTGGGCACCCATGCATATGCAAGATTTCTCAAAATGGCAAATTATTTTTAGTCACTTTTGTCGTGCTATGAAAATAAATTAATATAATACGTAGGACGCAGAGAAGCAGTAGTAGAAAGCTTGCTGCTGCATATCCGTGTTACATGTCACGTCAGTAATATATTTATTTTTTGTCAGGTCAGAAAAAAACACAGATTATTATTACATTTCCCTTTACAGCTGTAGAAAATGATTATGGCAGGATTGCTAAGTTATGTGTGCACTTTAAAGTAGAAGAAGTGGTAAGGAAAAAAACAAGCTAATTTTCCCATTTGTAAGCGGGCTCATGCCGGAGCAACATTGTGTACCATGTTATTACTGCGCTTAATGTGGAGCACATAATACATAAAAAAACGCAATCTTGCAGGGTTCAAACTTCAATTCTGACTTGATACATTTTTTGAATGGTTGTA
Source organism: Troglopedetes dispersus (assembly GCA_027744215.1). Taxonomy (NCBI): domain Eukaryota; kingdom Metazoa; phylum Arthropoda; class Collembola; order Entomobryomorpha; family Paronellidae; genus Troglopedetes; species Troglopedetes dispersus. Next base: position 12,152 of record JAHZNF010001027.1, read on the forward strand.
ATAAACGACTATATATTCATAATTCCTTTTTTCCACCATCTTAATCTAGTCTTTATATTCATGCGAGAGATTTTATTTGCTTTGATACGTTAATAAATAGTCGTGTGATTGTGTAGGCAGGCTCTCGTGACAGATAATTGCATTATAAAGTACATAAACAAACAAGCACACATGCAATGCCTCGAGAGCGAGTGAACGCATATAGTACTTACATTTTTAAATATGGATGCGTCCCACAACTCTGTTAAGTGTGTATGCTGATTCAGTTTTTTGGAGGCAACTTCTTTGTGTGTGTACTAATGATATTGCATTATAATTACCAAGTTTGTAGAAGGATTCTAAAAACGAACCAAGAATAATAAATCTAAGAGTGACGCTTCATAGAAAGCAATATAAATATACATTCATGTATCTTTTTGGAAATCATTATTAGCCTGATTGGTATAAAACAGATTTATATTAAGAGTCTGCTCATATTTGTTTCTTTCGAGAAGAGAAGTGGTTTCAAGGCTTATTAAAACGCAAGCTGGTTAACATTATTCCATATAAATGTTGGTAACATGTTAACTCTTTTCTCTAAAAAAGCCATGTTACAAATATGGAGAGCAAATTATTCTTAACTTGAAGGGTTAAGAAAATGTCTGCTACGTGAAAATTTCTAAATGGCCGTGTATGACGGGTTTAAGTAAACAGGCTAAAGCGAAGCCACACAATGCGTTATTTTTTGTTGGTACATATACGAAAGGGTAATAAAGTGTTTTTTGTTCTCTTTGACGTGTTCTTATTCATATATAATAACAATGAGTCATTTATTTTGCTCTTAACTTGCGACAAATTGGCTGGAAAGGATCAATTTTTCATTTTTAAGCACAACGTCTTATCAGATCATTACGATCTTTTGAGTAATTGCGTTTCCCGTTTTTAAGGAAAAACAAACATGGTGAGAAATTGGGAGGGAGGAAAAACGGCAACAATGGCGCTCCAAACATTTTCCTTAAAAAAAACGATTGCAGTAATTCAAAAATTACTCATGCAAGCTTCTTCTTGGCTCCTCATAAAACAAAAATTATGAACGAGTCAGAAATCCAATAAAAGTGAGGAAACTCGAAAAAATGTTATGATAAATGCCTTGACCATCATTTTTCAAATATTTGTCTCTCCCTGGCTGGGTGTCTCCTTTTATCTTTGGTGCAAAAACCTGCACCATGAAAAAAAAAATCTTTTCGGCTGGTCCTCCACCAACTACATCCATTACCTTCATTTTTATAGCCACTTTGAGAAAAAATCCATTCTCCTTGTAATATCGCATCATTAAGATTTACTGCATGAAATTACAATAATATTATGTAAAAGTGTGTAATCCTGTAAGTGACTGAAATGAAATGAAACACAAAGCGCCTAATAGAAAAACGATGGTGGGATGATACCTCTCCGCACAGACACAAAAAATAACGAGGCAGAGGACCCATAAAAATGGTGAACAACTGCGCAAATAAATTTTTATCATACAATATTTCTTCCATTGGAAATTGAATTAAACTCGTAATTATGCCATTAAATCTCATTAATTATCCTTATAAAAAGTCCATTAGGGGTTGCCGGCGAAGGATAAAAACATTTTTAAATTTATGACGAAGAAAGCGAACACGTACCTCCAAAATCCTATTCTCGTTCCATCCTACAAACCTGCCACCACCTCTTTCAACAACAGTTGATGCACCAACATCACGTCATATACTACGCAAACCCCAAAAACTATCAACAAGGATGGCTCAAGATGAGTAAACGTAAATGGGCATGCCATTCATTATCTACTGTGGAGAGGAAAGAGTGATGAAAAGGGAATTGAAGTCAACGCAGAATCGCTAACTCACTCACATCACAATTTTCTCTTACTGCAAACTCGCTGCCAAAAAAAATGTACAATGCTGGTACAAGAATGCCTATAAAATACAGCTGTAAATTGCTAAATAAGTGTTTATTGTTGCTTTATGTGTTTGGTAAGGGGTAATAATAATTTTGTTTTCAGACAGTCTCATTTCTTTTCTGTATCGCTAAAAAGTTGTCTGCACTGTGATTTTTTTTTTCAAAATGTACAACGTGTTAGCAAAACAGGTAATATATATATATTACCCGTCTAAATAATAATGCTAGTTTGGGCTGTGTCCTGATGCAAAAGAAGGAGCGAGCGACTAGAAGCAGCAGAAAAATACATAAGTTAAGGGCCCCATTAGCCCTTATCAAATGAACATGACAATGTAATTAGACTTTATGACTTAGTCCATTAAAACCAGATTATACCTTTAAAAAAAGACGGCCAAGCCTAAGAAAGATCAGTGCATCCTTTTTTATAAGAAAGGTATGCCATGAATGGATGCAAAACAAGAGACCAAAAAATTTCAAACTACTGATATAATAATTCACCTTGTTTGCCTCATCATTCTCCGTCGGTCGTTTCGTCGTCGTTGTCTCCTAACCCATTAAGGAAGAGAGTCATCTCATCACTTCATAGATTCGAGATTCAATAATGCAAATTGAAATTGGTTTTATTATGGCTAACGGGTTATTAAATGAAAACTAAGGATCACACGGATTTTTCTTCTTCTTCTTGCTTTCTAGTTTCCATTTCTTTTTAGTGTTCATTGTTGATCCGTAGTAAATGAGTCTGTGCACAGATCCGAGGAGAGAAGAGTCACTTGGAGTTCACGAATAAGCAATAATTTTTTGTCTGGTAATGGGTTGCTCTGTTCTTATTTATGTAAATGATTTATTTATCACCCTTTCTCCGTCGTCCATACTGTGGAACTATCTATCGCTGTAAACAATAATCATTGTAATAAAAGGTATCAACACTTTTTCACCATTTACTTACCTCTCTCTCTACTACCTTGAGATGATGTGCGTGCGTGCGTCGTCTTTTGTGTGAGCAGAGCAGACGATACACATTATCATCGGTAATAATAAAACTTATGCAGAAAGCTGCTTTATTTGGTTTCCTTTTCTGAAGGTATTCTTTTGTGTCTATAGATGAGTCTTACAAAGAAAATAAATAAACTTTTATAATAACTGTCGCTCTCTAACCTTTTTTGAGCTGTCTGATGATGATAAGTAGTAAGAACAGAAGAAAAAACCCGGAGAGAATCAATCTAAATGGTATTATTACATAAAAAATGCAAGTGTACAAGTGCGCCGGTACAATATACCGTGGTGTGCATAAACTAGACTGGGAAATAATGAGACTAAAAGGACCTCCTGAGGAGTCAAGTTAACTAGATCCAGAAAACCATGAAATCCTGTACTGTACACATAACCTTATGTCAAGTCTTGTTTTTTACTTTCCTGCACGCAAACCAACACACATATTAGCAGCTGCATAGTATATTAACTCACAGAAAAACCAAGAAAATTATCTGTAGGGTTGGTTGATTTTCGAAACAATAAATCATACAATGAGTAGTACAAGACTGCTCCAGCACAACTCTTTCTACATTTTTTTTTGCTTTAGGTTGGATGTGACTTGAAATCTCTTTTTCAAATGGGATTTTCAGAAAAAATTCAGATGAAGAATAGATAGATATAGGTAATAGTATCGTTTTTTTAAACAAAAAATGACATGAGAATATATATCTTTCTTGCTCCTTTTAAGTAAGCTCCATTTGAGTGACACATACATGATGTGCAATTCGGTTTCTTCTTTTGTTCGGTGCTATTCTTGGCTTTTTAATTAAAATATACACAAATTATTTTCCATGCAAATTTTATAGCTAGTGAACTGGTATACGCTGAAACAAATAAGCACACAAGTCAGTTTATGGTCCACACATGCNAGTAAGCTCCATTTGAGTGACACATACATGATGTGCAATTCGGTTTCTTCTTTTGTTCGGTGCTATTCTTGGCTTTTTAATTAAAATATACACAAATTATTTTCCATGCAAATTTTATAGCTAGTGAACTGGTATACGCTGAAACAAATAAGCACACAAGTCAGTTTATGGTCCACACATGCATGTCATGTCACTATTACCAGCTAAAAAGCTATCTTTAAGGGATTTCGGAGAAACAAGAAGAAATGAAATTGTTGATTGCAAACGATGCCATGAATTAGGGAATTCATAGACTTTATTATATTCCGCCGATGGCAATTACAGACGTCGTCACTGAATTCTTGCTTTTTTGCAGTATTGGAGCCTTGAGAAAAAAAACATGACCGTCTTCATATAATCTACTCTATAGTGTCGGTGAAACTAACATAAAAACGTATGTATAGGTTGTAGGTAGATAGTGTCGTTTCAGCAGTAATAATAATAATATTATTGTTATTTTCCGTAAGTTATGGTGCAGTTTATTAGTCAGATCTAAATAGATGGAGATATGAGTTTTGTGTCTGGACCACCTTGTCGACTGAAGATGTTTTTTATAGTAGTTCTCTTGCGTGCCAATTGAGAACTTGTTTTCGAAAACAATATTTTCTTCCTTCTCATAGCTCAAAAGCATACTTTGAGTATAAGTAGTGAAGTAATAATAATATTCTCCTCTCTCGCGGCATTTCATTTTTTTCAAAGTTATCATGAGAGACACAACTTTAGTACACGCATAGATATATGACTGATGAAATTCGAAAGAGCTGTTTTTGATGGGTTGAAACATTTAAAAGAAAATTTAGGAGGGTGTAGCACCACGATTATGGCGAATATCATTCCTTTCTACATTTCAAATTAGCTAACAGCAGGAATTCCTATAAGTATAATAGGTTTCTTTTAGCGATCTAATTTGACCGCGTCTTTGACCATTACATTATTGAGAAGAAATGCTGCAATCCATTGTATTTTTTTCAGATCAGTGGAATTTATAGCTCATTTATGTCATAACATAACGTGTGTGTAAAGACGTTGTCCCACCCTTCACCTTTATTTTGTTGCTTTGAAAAGTGATTTGGTTGCAAGCACATTTGAATAATTAGAGCATATATATATTGTGTTGATGATGCAGGTGAAATAAAAGGTTTTAGGTATTAATCCCTTTCATAATTCGTTTGATGGGCTGCTCGAGCAAAGTTAGCCTCCATGTTTTCATTTGAAGTATCCAGCTTCAGGTTAAGCTTGCTTCTGTCGAAGGCAGAAAAATCAACACTTTCATACTCCGGCAATTCTCCGACGCACTGATCCTCCATGTCTGTTAAGCAGCAGATGATATTGAAAAATAATGTGTCTCGTATTTTGCATGTAAAACACTCTGATAATCGTGTGATTGTCAATCTGTCTATTTTTTGTTTTACCATCTTCCTCGTCATCATCGTCGACATGGAAGACGGGTTTTAGCGCGATGAAAATGTTCATTGCCCGCCTCATTGTGAACAGTGTATTAAAGTAGAGCAATTTCGCAACACAAACCGTTAACATTGCCCACGCCAAAATGTACTCTGCGCCATGCTCGTAGATATCGAGTTTCTCATGAGTGTCCACATCTTCAGGTAAATCTGCAGAAAAAGCGGTGAGGTACTTTGTGTCAATATTGAGACTATTGAAGACCGTCTTGAGGGAAATACGGACAACGCCAGAACTCAATGTGGCGTTTGCTTTCATCTGCTGGTCGTTGATTATGGACTCCACCGTTTTGTACAGGCAGATAAGGTTCATGAATAGAGCAACGGTGTTCAAAGCATCGCGTAACTGTTCGGTGGTGAAAGCATTATTTCGAATTAAACTTTCACATTCTTTCTATTAGTAGAAGATTATGTAGTAGATTTTTGTTAGCTGATAAGCTAAACTCAAGTGTAATTGACCTGCAGAAGGCTTGAGAATGAGTCCTCCAGCGCCAGTAAATGTTTCCAGAAGTAAAACTCGTCGAAAATGTACCAAACAATAGCGTAAAATAAGGCGAGAGTAATTATCACGGCCAAGAGTATCTCGAAGGTGGAATCAAGCGAGAGAAGATTCGCACAGCTTCCTGCAAAGTACGTCGCTACTACTGGGGTTATCATACCGTAGGTAAATGTGTCCATAAACTAAAGTGGACAATGAAGGATTTACTTCAGAGGTTCCAGCCTTATGTGTCCATAAATAGTGTACTGATGAAGTATAAAATTTATTACCAAGTAATACAGGAAAGTATGGATCCCGGAGGATCTTGCAGGCTTTGGGGTGACGGGCTCATCAACCACGTTTTGGTCTGTTTCATTCGAAAAAAGCATGTCTAAAACTGAAGATTTATAACTTGTTTCTACGTATAACCTAGAAAAATCGGAAAATGCATTTCTTAAATTGCTGCTTGATCATAACAGACTCTCGACCGGTATTGATAAAGTTTCAAGAAGGAACTGATGATGCCTTTTGATTTTTTTGTACAGATTATGGCAGATTGGAATACATTGTTTGAAAGATACTTAAATGTTTCTATTGACAGCCAAGAAGCACAAAGAAATGCTGGAACGAGCTTAAAAGTGTGGTGGTCGGTGCCGCACCATTTTTGACTCATCTCAACAACATAACATCAGTTCCAAATCGTTCAACAATACTAATTGTTCACTCAGCTCGCACTAGATATTTTTTGTCCGCTCTCACTTCTGAAATGTGCCCGAAGCCTCTTGCTGATCTGCACGTTTGTCTTCTCTGACAAAAGAATGGGAATTTTTTTGTACTCCTCATAATCATAAAAATATTACACATTGTCAAAAGGACTTTTTCAGAGAGCTCGCCGGAGGAACTTTTTGGAGCCAGTGCATAATTGAGAAGCTAATTGTATTAAATCTCGAAAGCTAATGAGCATTTCGTGACCTCCAAGGACACGCCTTATTTCTCTGTGCAGCTTTAAAACACTCAGCCATTGTCAAGTTCAAGTTTTTCTCACTCGTCGCTTCACTGACTGGCTACTTTGATTTTTTTTGGTCACTGATGCTTGCTTACTTGCACTTTTACACGTAATTGTTTCTCCAGATGAATAGCCTTGAAGACAATATATCCTAACGCGAACAGTTAACTGCCTTTTAAAAGTAGGAATAACAAAAATGGTATCGCACTGCATTATTTGTGAGTATGCAAATTTACACGTGTGGGTTGTGCATCATTATAGCGCCACCATCGGTACAGTACCGAAGATAAAGAAAAAATACATGGTATAGAATTTTTTCCGAGATAATTGCTCATCTCACTCCATCCTAATTTGTATACTATTAAGTAGAGTTTGTCGTCGACACAATAACCAAGATTGTTATGTATGCTCAGTTGTGATGGAATGGTGGAGGTATGGCGTCCATGAGAAAAGCGCTAATGAGTTTTCATTACCCAATTTCACCATCACAAAATAAAAATCTTCTATTCAAACATAACCACAAGATGAAAAGGATTATCCATTATTATTATCACTACAAATTATAATCGTTTTCATTATTACTCCTTGGCATCCATGTGTACACAGCAAAGTCATGAGGCATTAAGGAATCGGTGTGGTGCGGTGATTCTTCCTTTGATTTTCAATAACAATTCCAAACTCCATTGTCCTTTAATAAATGGCTCTTAATTTTATAGAGATGGAGGGGGTGACTGTCGGCGAAAGCAGTGATGATGATGACCACGATGACGAGCTTTTGAAGCTACTTGTAATAATAATAATATTGATAATGACGATGCAACCATTATCACAGCAATGATGAGGAATGCTATTACATTATTCATATCCGACTGAGCATGATAATCCTCTGAATTATACACATGTCCTCTCTCGTCCGTCCCATCTTTTTGCTGGTCATCTCACAATGGCCTACTACTCTCTCGTCGTTTTTTTCTCTCGTCAGCAGCCTTGTTCTTGTCTCTTTTTACACCAATTGCTAACTACACTCGACTTCAGCTTGAAGCATCATTTCTTAGAACAATTTTGAGGGTGCGAGAATTTTGTTGTGGTTCTTGTAAGATGTCTGCTATGCTTCCCCAGAATATTTTTCTCTTCGTCTCAAGTATGAAGCATTGATTCAAAATGGT
>JAHZNF010001028.1:0-11525 GCA_027744215.1 Troglopedetes dispersus
ACGGAATCTCTAAAGGGAATTTCATTAGATTATTTGCTAGTGTTGTTACATATTATGGAGCGAATTGGTAATTTTGATGTTGTTTTTGGAACTATGTAGGAGGATCAGGACTGGGGCTTTGTCGCAATGGTGCTAGACCGGATCTTCCTAATGTTGTTCAACACTGCCTTTTTCGTGGGGACGGTGATGATTCTGCTGGACGCGCCGGCACTCTATGACTACAGTGAGGCGATTGACAAGGTGATCTCCACTATCGCCAAGGCTCAGGCGACCCCTGATGTTGACCTTTAACAAACACTGCCTCTCGTGAGGATGAGTCTCCTCACTCGCCTCTCCTTCCTCCTCAGAAGAATCCTCCACACCTCACCTTCTTCATTCCCCGCTCCCGAGTTTCTCAACTCTAGCGTGCCAGCAGGACCTCCATAAATCAGAATTTTTGGCCCTACTACCAACCATTAACTAAGTTATACATAAACGAAGAAGGTAATGTTAAGTCAGAATGATTTTCAGGTTTGTGTTCTACTTTTTTTGTTGAGTGCTAATTTACAAAAATGTAGTAATAATTATTAATCTAGGCATCCACAAAAAAAACTATCTATCATTGTCTGAGACAATCGTTTTCACTATCTTCTCTGTACACACATAAATAAATACACACACGTCTGTAAAAAAATATTTGTGTAGAGCTGGATTAACTGCTACAAGAAATGGTATACTTCAAATTTATAAAAAACTTGTACTGGGCGCCTCGTGCTAAAAAAAGTTTTCTCTTATCGTCATTTATACTTACGTAAATTATATAGGCTCATCGTAATACAAAAAAGGGTTGCCAATTATTTTAATTAAATAATACTAGTCATGTAGCTCAGCAGAAGACTATGGGTTTGAATTTTTTTAAAAGGAAAAAGAAATATTTATTGCGTGATGAATGGTGATACAAAAAAAATATTCAAGTAGTCAGATGCAGACATACTATTTGTGCTACTTAATTATTATAGGATGATGCATTTTTACGGTGTTTACAAACAAAACGACTTTCAACAGGTTTATCATTAAACAAACGATCACTTTTTGGATCGCCAACTGAACAAGGGTTTATCCTGATTAATGCAAAATGAGCCCTATAACGGAAGCTTTCGTATTTGTAGGTAGGTTAGAAGAAGAAAAAACAATGATTTTATTATAATATGGCTTCGCTTTCTTTATTCAACAAAGTTTGGGTGCACTCGACTTTTTTCAAACTACAAAATTTTTGAAATGTAAACACCAATCGGTTGAATTCATTACTGTGCCAAATCTAATTAGATTTTTAGACAAAATTGCCACGAGAAGTTTAATAAGGAACATAATGAAACGAGGACAGCGTTGAAAAAATGTAGGGAAATCCAGTGTGTCAATAATTCTGCTTATAAACTGATGTATGAATGTATATGTATTGATTTTATTAGGGTACTCTGGGGTGTGAAAGTAACCACACTTTCCCCTCAAACAACGATGTCAAATGCAGTGTGACAAAAAAACGAACTATACTACACTCACAAAGAGCTCCAGAAACTGTACTACTTAATCACAATAGCTTGAGGTTTTATGATCTGGTGCTCTTTGTGTGTGGTCGTGATCATGTACATAAAATTTAAAAAAAAATCGGCGTAAGTAATTTGTAACTCTTTTCTATGGCTTTATCTACATGTCACTATTCGTACGGTGGTAACTTTTAAATTAAAAGAATGTGTCAAGAATTTATAGGACTCGGTCTTCATAATTAAAAGTAGTAGGAGAGTTTTTTAAGAGCACCTAATTAGCATCATAATATTACCATCACTTTTAGATATGCAATTATATCAGATGTTACAGTAAGTTTTTTGCGGCAGGGCTTACAAAAAAAATGGAATTTATAGAACTAAGAAATGAATTTCATATTATGACGGTTATCAATATGCTACCTTGCTACTTAGATGTTAAACATTATGCAAATGATGTGGCTATAAAGTTAATTTACCATGAAGAATTAGCTACTAAGGTAGGCTAGCTTGAGTTGGTAAGAAGATGCATTAATTATATAACGATGAGATTATGAGATTATCACTTTGTACATAGTAGTGAAAATTTTTTTGCAGGTGTCGTTAGATGGAACGCTAATACTGTAGAAATTTGTATAAGTCTTTTTTATATAATTATGGTACTTATAATAAATCTAATTAATTAATTAATTAATTAGGTGATCTACGAAAAAAGTGGAGTTTTTTGGCTCATTCATCATCATCACAGTTCACTCCACATTTTATTACTTCCAAGCTTATTATCCGTAGACCTTGGAGAACGTGTATAACTTCTGGTTGATTACATTAAAACGAGGTGTGTACATGATGGCATCATGTAATCCCTGTGTGTGTAGTGTTTTTTTTTTCTTAGGTAAAGTAATTACTAGGGCGAGAGCAAAGGTGAAGATGAATTAAGATAAAAGACTCGTGTGTGTCTACCTTCTCAAGTGGTTCTCATTTCTTTCAATTTCGTAAGAGCACACCTAATCAACTTCATCCGTTAAGCTCCACCAAGTATGTACACACAATTTTTTATGGCTTCAGGAAAAAGGGATGAAGAAAGTCATTTGGTAAGTTACAAGACTAGTAAAAAAAAGAAGCAAAAGCACTCACCCCACACACACACACACATAATACGACTTCGCAAAAAATAATAATGATAAAAAAAGAGACATGCTAGGTAAAAGAAAAGTGTAGATATTAGGGTAGTCTAGCACGTTATGTACAATTTATGGACACATGTACATAAAATGCTCGTGGTAAGTGATCACATTTAATTTTATTATGATGGTCGGTTACTCAAAAAAACAGTTTGATGATAACATTGTCATCTCTTTGGATGGGGATGATGGATAGGTTTTGAGAGAGGAGAATAAAAATGTGGCAAGTGTTTATACAAAAAAAAATATCCTGACTCCGAAAGAATGAGAGATAACATGTGTGCAAAAATCCTTCTTCCAAGATGACATTGTCCATGAACAACCTGCTCAAAAAACGTAATAGAGAATCACTCATTCTTCATCGATTTTTACTCTTCAGTAGGGAGCGCGCGCAACAAAAAAAGCGATAAATTTTTATAATGATAAGGGGAAAATATAATTGTGGGTTATTGTTACTTTGTGTAACTCTCAAAAAACGGTTTACTTTCTTACACGGGAGATATTTTAATTTGTAGCCAATCAAAAAGGTTATCATTCATTACTACAATATATATATAACTGTTCACTTAAAATGTATTGTTAATTTCGAAGAAAGAATGATTCATTAAAAAATACTTCACATTTGAAGATAAAAGGCTACCATAATTGTAAAATTGCACTTTAATTTAACATAAACAGATAAAACTATTGGTACTGCTAATGTAAAACTTAAAAGATAAGCATCAATGAAAAATATGTGTGTATACGTAAATACGATACACAATTCTGAAATTATAATAATAATGGAGATAATAATATAAAAAAATAAAGTGGGGATGATGCTATGATTATGACAGAACGAGAGAATTTTTGCGCATCAAGACGCATTGTATACCTGTGAAAGGAATTTTTTATTGGCACCATTCCAGAGAGACTCACCTGCTGATCATCGACTGTGGGGCAACGTGATATGGAGAGTGAAAATGAGACACGCGTGCTTCGGAAAACAATCATCCTGTGTAATATTTATTTTACGAATTTGTATAATTTTTGTTGCGTACATCAACAATGAATTTTTTAAAATGGTAACAGCTTGAGTGACATACATAACACATTTTTTAAAGATAATTTAAAATTGAGTAACGCACCGCCCGACCGGTTATCAAGATACAATTCGCTTTACAATAATAATAATAGTCAGTAGTAATCATATACGTACGTACATAATTGTAGTAGTGTGTTTGCACGTGGAACAATTTTCTTATCAGTATCAAGTTCTGAAATTGTTTTTGCTGAACTTCTATTTTTCTTCGTATGAAGTGATTATCATGAAGATGGAGCGTACACAACTACCATTATATATATATTTTAGTTGATGGTATAATTAATTAGTTAAATTAGCATGTGATTATATCTATTACATAATAGAAATTATTTGGTTTAGATATCTATGTAGTAGTAGTAGTAATACGTTTTTTAGTAGTACATATTGTTCGATTCGTGAGCTTTTTTTGGTTACACTGATTTGGTTTCACTCCACTTCCCAAATGATTCTTGTCAATGCACTAGACCGTCCTAAAAGTGAGTGCTCTTCTTCTTCTCAACACGTTTTACTTCTGAATTCCAGAAAAGTCCTAGCTAGAGAGGTAATAATAGGTACGTCTATGATGACTCATTTAAAAAACAATTTACCTAATCACATTTTACAACAAAGAAAAATTTCTCGGAGTTAGCTAACAAGAAACTGAGCTTTAAAAATCAACCATGAAGACATTCATTTTGTGCAGGGTAACGTAATTCTTTAATTAATAGTGCACCCAAAATATGTTCTAGGTTTTGTGAAGCTTTAAAAAATTTGAGGAAAAAATTAGAGCTTTTCAATATTGCTTTTTAATTAGGAAACAAGCTTTAGCAGAATCGCGTTCTTAATTACTTTCCTCGCCTTCCTTCCTTCCATTCCATCAGGCTGAAATGATCCTATAATAAAAATCACCGGAACACTTAATTCCTCCTCTCGTCGCCCGTGTACTTCCACTGCCGATCCTCTTTTCGTAAAAGCGGACAAGAAATCGATTTTCGCCTCCATAATTCAAGCTTTTTTTTCGTAAATACATTTGTATTCAGCTCAGCTGTGAGGCAGCTTGAATAATTAATTTATGACACAGAATTTACTTCGTTCACATTTTATAGCCTCTGGAATTCAGTGTACAAATTTTTAAATGAAAATTTTTCTCTCGTTTGGAAAGTGAGAGCACACAATGTGTCAGCGCAGCACATGCTTTTCCTAGTTTCCTAAAAAATAGTTTCACATCGACGAAAAAAGCTAGGGTACGGATAAAAGGGGACGTGAACTTTTTTTCGGAGAAAAACGTGTCCGTGGTTTGTAATACAAAACTGAAAGAGACAGAGTTGTTGCAGTGAGTGTGTGTGGCTATAATAATTTATATAGATTCAATCACTACTACTCCCCGTGTTGCCCGGTTGGTTGCGTTGGGTTGGAGGTCCACTCGACGTTTTATTTTACAGATTATTTTTATCCTCAGTTAAATCATTCTCAGTTCAAACAGTTATGCAAGCAATTATCTGCGTAAGTGATGGCCCTAATGTAACTTTCACTTTGGAAAAATCATGTGGGTTAATGTTCAGACTGCATTTAGCGATTTTACGGTATCCTGAAAACTACAGTTGTAAACTTTTATCTTGTCGTTTTATCCTCTCTCCAACAAAAAAAGATAAGTACTGGCTGGAGTAGACGACCAGTTTAGATAAGGCGGGCGGCTGAACAAACTTCTGTTTTTTATGAATCGGGAAAGAAAACTCACTCGCCAGCTACTACTTTCCTAGTCTGCGTCCAAAAAGTCAGTTTCGTTGGCCACGTCCGGCCCAGGAATGGAGGTATAATACGGTTAATTCCATAAAGGACCACCACCTCATTAATATGATTATCCACCTGCTTTTTACTACTACTACTACTCCCGTGAAAAAAAAAGTTGACTACATTTTGTTGCTCTGGCAGACTCCGCTTTCTTTTCCCATATTTCTGGAGCTCATTAGTGAGCTAAAATGGGAAAAGTTTTCCCTGGAAAATCCTGTACATGACTTGCTACTTCCTGGAGCAGAGCAACCTGAAAAAAAGTTCCCTTCATCCACGAAACGGGAATACACTTCTCCGTCACACATATTTAAGTAATGGACACAGTTGCTGTTTCGTACTTTTTTATATGAATATGGACACAGGCGTGAAAGGTTCAACCAGGGAAGAAAGTCAGTGTGAATCAGGAGGGTACAGCACACACACCCAAGTCATTAGACACATTACATGGAATATATACGAAACGACGAAAAATTTACACGGCCAGAGTTTTATACTTACCTCGTTATCTTTATCTTCGTCCTTGATATGCTGCGCTATAAATTGTACACTTTGAAGTGCAGCTAACACCTCCGGACTGTACTGCCTGTTCATGCCCAAATCTGCAACAAGGAAAATACATTTTTAAAACTATATGTATACCTAGTTAACTTCATTTTATGGCTTAAGCGAGAGAAAAAAAATATTTGCGCATGATAATCCACTTGCTCTCCTTGAAATGCGTAATTATCTCTCTCCTTTTGCTTCACGTTTCTCCCTAATAAAAATTAATTTGAATGGATGGCTGCGGTCAGCTAATCTTGTGAGAAGAGTTAATAGGAAAATTGAAGGAGAGTTTTTTGTTCACAAAGCCAAGCAAACCACCACCAACCTCACTTTTCGTCACAGCAAAATAAAACTCAATTTGAAAGAGTCCCCGCTGATTTGCGGTATTTTCTCATCCAACCAAAAAATCAAATTAAATCCGGAGTGAAAATAACAACAACATTTCTCATTTCTCAATAGTATACATAGGTATCCCATTTTCACCTAGTCACAGATTAAATTTTTTTTCTCCTTAGTTTTTTCATCAGTGTGCTTGCGTCATGCACACGGAACAATAAATAACCACTTTTAGATATGAATTTTGGGCTCTGCCTTATTGGCCAACATTTGTTTTTGTTTTAGGTTGCAGAGTATTATGGCGCAGCGATAAGCTGTAATTAGTGATATATTTCTGTAATCCTGCTCATACTCCCCGCTTTCATGGAGCAAGACTAGATAATGAGGTGAGAGCACCAGCCTCCTTCAGATGATAACCGTGGATGGACCGACACACTTTTTCCAAAAGAAATCTCATAAATAATGATGGTTAAAGGGATGTTTTAAAGACGCCGTATTATTTTGACATGATGAAACTCCTGTTCTATTTTTTCACGCTGGCTAGCTCGCTCAACAAAACATATTTTGTTGGCTTATTATGTGTCTTCCTCTCACAAGTGTGTGCATACATTGGAAAGAACTTTCTGGTTTTTTTCTTATAAAAAGAGAGAGAGAAAAAAAATGTTTGTGTGTGCACAGCACCAAAAAAGGTAACCGTAAAGTTGAAGTATAATGATAATAATGAATACATGTAGTAGTATGATTATGTTACGGGCTGGAGCACTTCTCCAGAAAAAAAAAGTTAAGAAATGTGGAGAAAAGGAAAAGTAGGATGAAAGCAACTTCTTCTCATGTGTGTGCTCCACAAAATATTTTTTATGTATTCCTTCCTCTCTCACTTTCGCCTTATTTTCCCTTCAAGGCAAAAATGGAATGTGAAAGGAGAAGGCCACCAAAGAAGAAACAAAAAAAACACACACATACAGACACACACTTCTCTTCTCAGCTTTTCCCAGATACTTTTTTTTCTCTCGGTGAGACTTGCTTTACTTAATTAAAGATTCTAATAGCGTCCCACTACTCACTCTCACTCATTCATTTTCTCTGTGTGTCCGCATACAAGGTAACTGTGTGTGCACCACTCTGGGGCTTTTCTAGTTGCAATGTTAAGCCCTGGAGAATAGGAGAAAGTGCGGTTTAGTTTTTCGTTTCTCGACCTCACCGCATCACAGGCTACTCACCTACCTTGTCTCTTAGTTCACGAAAGCACTATGGATTTTTTGAGGGAGTAAAAAAACAAGTTTTCTCTCCTTCCTCTCCAAAGAAGAGAGAAAGTGGAAGTGGAGCCACCTCCATTTTCTTCACCATCACCATATATTTTTTTTGGAGAAGCGAGAATTTTTTTAGGAAGAAACTCTCTTGAAAAAAAAATTCTTTCGGTGAGACAGAGAGGCTCCCTCCAGCAAACAAAAAAAGGGATAGAGAGGGAGAGATGAGTGAGTGAGTGTGCACACACTTTTAAGACATATGTACACACAGACAAGACAAGATGCGCTGTCCCTAAAGATAATGATGATGAACTCGAAGAGTCGCATTGGAATTATTGCCCCTGGATAAAATTATTTTGGATTGATGTACGCTCGGGGATAAGGGAGCCACTTCATCTGTCTTTTTTTTTCTCATCACTACACGAAGACGGATGAAGAGCCCTCGTAGTGGACCAAGAAACTTGTGAAGATGAAGTTGAAGAAACACGGGATTACGGGGAAATGAAAGGTTAATCATGTTGACACGGAGTTTGGTTTCAACTTCACAAAATTATTTTATTGACACACGTACTGACAATCCCAATCACTTTCAAGAAGAGATTCCACTCATTCCATATCAAACTCCCTCATTCAATGAAATAATTTTTTGGAGCAAAAAAAGTGAATGGATGCTGAAATGACTGGAAAACCACTTCATTTTCTAGGAGCACACACACACACACACACAATGTTCGCATAAGCACATAAAGTAGTCTCCAGAGATTTCTCTATATATTTTTTATCATACTTCAAATAAAACCGAAAAACTAAGGTTGACTTTGACTAGATCCATCCTGTGCTTCTTTCTCTATTATTCATGTGTGCTTGCAAAATCTTTTATTTTTCTCCTTTCTTTTCCACTTTAATGAAAACCTTCTGGTTAACAATGATCAAAATATGCAAATGGAAAGTGAAATCATGGAATTATTTCTAATTCCCTCAGGACAAATTTGAGATTCAAAGGCTTCTTCAATCCTCATTATGCCACGATTTATCATTACCATTTTGGAGGGAAAAAAGGAGATTATCAAGAAAAAACTAGTAAAAATGATTGCAAGCCCTTTTCATATAAATCAGAAATGATTAGGCATGCTGCATAAAAAATAATGTATAAATATGACAGGAGATGGAAAAGGACGGTTGGAGAGCACAAACTGCGGAAGGAAATGAAAGGAAGGAAGGATTCTCCGAGCAATGTGTCAACAAATATTACTCATCAGCATTTTATCCACAGCGACAGAAAGATGGTTTTCGATTTCGATGAAGCAGAGTTGAGGAATAAATGCTGTGGCAGCGTACAGCTGGTATTTTTCCCCACTGACGTATTGTTCAGTGATGACAAGAGTGAGAGAGAGAGAGATGAGTCTCTCCATTTTCTCTTTTCACTTCGCCTCCACTTTTCTCTCTGATCATTACCATCATGATTTTTTTGCACAGCACCCTTCTCACATGAAAGAGGAGAGAACTCATTTGATTAGCGTAATGAGAAGAATGGAAACTTGTCACTCATACTCACTCGCATCTACTTTTTCAAATAGATTTTTTTTCTCTCTCTCGGGGTACAATAATGCACACATGGAATTTTCCACGGAGAGAGGAAAAATTTCGAGCTGGAAAGTGAAGTGGAAAATGAATGGGAGGATATATTTTTGGAGCTCCATTCAAAACAAGAGTGTTTCATCGGCATCACCACCACATGTGGAATAAAAAAAAGCTTCCGGCTTGGTTTGACAAAAAAATAGAGAGAATCACGCACCCACATGGCACCGCACCCCCTCGCATATTTGAGAGAGAGAGAGAGAAATAAAAACTGAAACTAAATTCAATTCAAGTTCCTCATCAACATACTACTACTACATATTATCGGTGTGTACAATGTATGCGTTGTAAACAGGAGACCGGATGTGTACACACACGAACCACCCGAAATTAACCTTTTTTGTTCGTGATGGAAACGGTAGCATTCAATTAGTTGAGAGGAATGAAATGGGATCATTATTATCTGGTGGACACAGATACTCTCCAGTGGAGACATGTGCGAGTGAGTTTGTGTCCATTTTCAATTTAATTTCCTCTCTCGAATACAACCATTGTGAGCTGTCAGCCATTCATTTTAACTCTCGCTTCCAGAGAACAGTTTGTCATTTTCATTATTCTTTCTTTTCGGAGGACAAAATTAAAATTATTGTTCCATTTTTAGGTTGGCTGCAGGCAGCTGTATTTGTTTGACCACAGAAACATACGTAAATACGTAGTGGACTGGCATACATTTCACAGATAATGCAATTTACGTATTATGATTTCACGTCACACTTAAATGGATGTATTGACGCCATTCGAATGTATCCACCTAATTGTACCAAGAGAGAAGTCTACAAAAATGTGATTTTTTGGAGGTACCTCCAGAATCATCCGAGAAGGACTTGACATGTCTTGATTGGTCCACACTGGATTCAGTGCGAGGACTACTGTCGTAATAGCTGTCTCTCCGAAGCGTCCTGAAATACACAAAAAAAGGTTTATCTTTAATTTGTCCCTTTCATCTTTAAATGCTTCAATATTTCTCGTTGTGAATTTTTAAACAAATTATTGTTACCCTGTGCCAAAGGCCATGCCATAGTCAGTGCCATTCCCATTCACAGCTCCCCCATTTGCTGCACCTGGACCGGTAAAGTCGCTTTCAAAGGCATATCTCGGGTGATACTCAGGTCGCTTCATGCACAGCACTCGTGGCATAAACTCCAGAAAGACTTTCTTCACCCTGCAAGTTCACAAAGAATGATATTATGCTCCTACTCACATAAAAGTGAAGACTGCTAAACATTTCATTTATAAAATGCGTATTTATAGTGCATATAATTATAATTAAATACTCACCAAGGCGACATTTTATGGGTGGATGGGGACCTGCAATCAAATAAGAAATATTACACACATGGGTCAAACCCTTCCTCTCCTCCAACACCATTCATTAAACCTTGACACAAAAAATGTTTGATTCATTAAACACCTCCTCCTTTTTAGTTCTCTATCTGTTCCCCAAATCAAGAATGAAATTAGCTCGCTCATCCTTTAATTTCGTCGTTTGGTCAAATGATCAAAAAAATATGTGTGACCACTTCCAATTTCAACTCTCTTTGAACGCTTCTAATGACCACATCACATCGAACTGTTATCGGATTGAATCAGCAAAACGGAAAATCGCTCCACAGAGACCATTCATTTTTTATGACTTTGTCCTTTGAAGACGATTCCGACCTCACACGTCGTCAAGCACATAGTCGAACAGATAAAAGGAGGGTATTATGTATCAAATGTCCACGCATCATATAATACATCAAATAACGACCGCACATTGCTTTTTTTATGCCGTCATAGAAGTCAGCCCTTTAATTCGCCGTAATAAATTTTTCTATTGCTTTTCTCAAAAGCTTGCTCCACTTTCTTCACATCTCTTTTTTTTTAACTTTACAAGCTGGAATCTTTCAAATTAGAAGGAAAATGAAGTGAGTATCTTCCTTTTTTCTTGTGGCTTTTTATGCTCGATACATAAGTGGTGTTGTAATTCGAGACAGGCACTCTTCATTTTTTTTATTATTGGTTGTAAGAAAAGAAGTGCAAGCTGTCGTGGGAAAAAAGAGGTCGAATTGATGTTGATGAGCACATAAAATATTATATTACCGTTTACACACTTACTTAACACAGCCCCACTTTACGTAGAAAAACACACTATTAATGAGCAGGAAGCTTATCTCTGCTCCATAAAATGTTGTTGATCTTGTGGAGAGAAAAAAAAAACAACTTA
>JAHZNF010001030.1:0-11811 GCA_027744215.1 Troglopedetes dispersus
CGAAAGGAAACCGGGTCATACATGTATACTATTTTCTCGAAGGCAAGTCTTACCGAAAATGAAAGGATATCCGCGTTGGGTTTCTTGGTCGTCGGTTGACCATGCTTATCTCCCGCCTGTGTTCATAATTTTCATAGTTAAAGTTTCATGCAATGTAATGATGTTGGGTAAACTAACGTGAAACTTAACAAACAAGCAAAGTACTCACTTGGACAAGGTAGACTGTCACCATCAGTGCCACCACCAAAGTCATCACCAGGGTGCTCAAATGCATTTTTTGGGATCACCTTCGTGCCTTTCCCACCGTTTCATAATTTGCTTCGAAGTGGAGCGAAATGGTTCTAGACTAATAAGTAGTTTACAGCAGTGAATCTGAGCTGCCGCACTCCAAATATAGTTGGAATAGGAGTCACAACCAATTTCTTCTGTAACTATTTTACTTGCGTTAAAATTTATACTTGTAATACCAGATATCAAATATTCAATCACTCTAATTATAGACATGAAACTATTTTGATGTGGCTGGCGCAAAACGTTAAATTAGAATGATTTGTTAACCAATTAATTTAAGTTCATATTAGAAGATGTGCATTTTATGACTGGATGCACTATTATTCTTAATTGCGTCACTACACAAATTACGACTATTTCCGGCACACAATGCGCCAAATTGCCTACGTAATTAAGTGACGTAAACACTTTGACATAAGTGAATAAAATGTACCACTTGTTTTTGGAATCAAGTTCATATATCGTAATCAGCTTCACCAATCAGCTTTGCACCAGAGGTACTATTGCTAGAAAGACTTAATTTAAGTCCTCATTCATCGTCATGATGATGTAGATGTGGGAGTTTTAATTGAATTTACTTCTATTCTCTTTCTAAATCGTCTTTTGGAGAAGATGAGGTTATGTAAATACTAGCGTTTAAAACAATCCCAAATTAGTCCAATCGCAAATTGTAGGACAGTATGAATATTCTCCTTCAAAAGACGTAGAGAAAATCTTTATGCATTAACCAAGACAATGGAGCATAATAAGAAACATATATTGAAATTATGCGTTACATTTTTCATATTACCTGCTTGTAGTATTGCAAGATGGTTTTTGGAATGCATCGCAATTTCTCATAAAAATGTGCTTCAAAATCCCTAGTATGTATTTATAGGAAACAGTCACATCTGCAGCTTCTGGAGCATTGTCGGGAGGAGACAAGGAGATGCATTAAGTTTCCTGCAACGCCACCCAAATTTTATTGCAGAAAGGCTATATATTTCTCCGAGCCAATAACAGCTACTGACATCACATTAGTATCTACATATATCCAGACAAAACTTCATTGCAAAATGTTGATAAGAAATAAGATATCGTAAATTTTAGCACAACAGGAAATAGGTACCCATCTTTTGGCCTTCCTTGTATATAAATTTTCACTTCTAAATTTAGAAACATATATCCAGAGAAAAGTGTAGCAGGCGGCAAGGAAGCCACGCCACGGATAAACAGAAAGCTTAATTAAGTAGAGTGAGACAAATATTTGCTCCGCATGAAACATGACTTTGTGCACATATTTTTTTTCGTTCTTCTTCAAACACATCGAACATCCTTAACTAAAGTTTCCGCACAACAAAATTATCTCTCCGTGATCCTTTTTGCCTGTATCATACTTAGACGAAAGGAAACCGGGTCATACATGTATACTATTTTCTCGAAGGCAAGTCTTACCGAAAATGAAAGGATATTCGCTTGTCCCCGGTTTTTAATTCCATGTAGCCAATCTCCTGTCTGAAAACGAGGAAGCGTCTTTCCCGGCGGCGGCACGGTCATTATACTCATGAATTCTGTGAAGAGTGAAGACAGATATACGATCCGAGCAAAAAAGTGCCATAAAACGGCAACACGACAGTTTCTCTCCTTTTTCCTCGAGTCTTCAAAAAAAAGTAACAACACAGCAGAAAATAAACTTCATGTTTTCAACTCAACTCTTGTAGCATCTCTACTGTGTGTGTAGTGCGAAAGGGCTCTCCGACGAGAGTTTGGGGAGCAGGTGAAAGTTCTTTAGGAGCGATATCAAGAGAAAACTGCTTTAAGCCCTTTATATTCCGAGAGTCATAAAATCAGTCACTGAAATGAACCAGCATTTTACACACCACCATCTTTCCCTTTCTCTCTCTCCTTCCATTTCCAGACAAGATCCCAATTAAAGCGCGTGCATTTCCTCCGAAAGTTAACAAGGAAGAACAATTTACATGAATCGGGCATTCACAAAAGAGGGTGAAGAAAAGGGGAAGAAAGCTCATTCCTTAGTCAGCAAATATATGCTTATGGATATACGTATTTATGGACACAAGGCCTAAAAAAATTAATGCATGTATGTGTGTATAGTCAGTCAGTTTTATGACGGTTAGTTTTTACTCTTACTCAACACATAAAAATATATACTTTCCTTCTTGCACAACACTCAACTTTTTTTAACGGCTCACTTGCTCCATGCGTCCAAAAAGGATGGCCAGCAAACTCATCATCGTAATAACGCACATGAAATATTACACAGCAAGGTGCATAAAGGACCAACGAGTACAGCATTGTAGAGAAAGAGGTATTGTAAAAATGAAATATAAAGCCTTATATTTTACACTTATCTGGACACGCACACACACAAGTAAAGCATACATACATATCTGTGTTGTTGCACCATCATCAAGCCGTGTCCTACGAGACGGGAGAAATGGAGCTTCTCCTTCCTCCTAAACTACGTGGCTCAGTTCTTGACTCCAGCTTTTAGTGAAAAAAAGATGAGGAAAGGCATCCTCCGCAAACTACTAGACGCGTATCACGGGAGGCTTCTTCTTTTCCAAAATGCCGAGTATTAAGGTTTCAAGACTGAGAGGAGATATTCTTTTAAAGAGTGAGTGTGATTCCTCATGGCCTGTCTTCCATGTGCTGCATAGTGTAGCTCCTTCTAAGAAGGAAAAAGTGCACCGGGGATTGGAGTGGAGAATAAGAAAGAAAAAAAACGCGTCCTTGTACGTGTGTATGTATTTACCTCCAAGACAAGTTATAAAAGAAAGTTAGCTACTGGAAAGGGGAGATGGAGGTTTGGAGAGATGGAGCACAGCACAGACAGCAGAGAGAACAAACCTTTTTGGTGAAGGTCTGAAGTGTGCTTTGTAGTATGACTGGTTCAGAAATTGTCACTAAAATGCAGAAACGCTACTAAGAGCACCGCTCCATCTTTGCGTGTCTGTGGACCCGTGCCTTGCCAGCTCAGCTTCTGCTTTCTCCTTCCAGCGCAAAACCGTTTCCAGGAGAAGACGAGTGGAAAAAGCATGACTGGGATTGAGAGTTCTTGTCTCGCACGCTCACTCCATTTCTACACATATACTTTACATGTGAGGGATATGCAGAGAGAGAGAGAGAGAGAAAATGTACCAGAAGCATGATAACCCCTCTCTTCTGTGAATCCGTAGGTTATTTTTTTTGCTCCAAAAAAAGAGGGAAAAAGAGGGAAGTCACGGATCGGAAAAGAGCAGTATGTTGTCAACAGTCACCGGAACCGTGCACCAGAATTCTTATCCGTGGGGCCAACGAGAATTTTTCGTAGTTTTCACCGCTTCAATAATACAAACCAACATAATAATTTTTTGTGTACACGAAGAAGAAGAAGAAGCAAGGAGAATTTTTTTTTATTTTCTTGGAACTATTTTACACAGTATTTTTTTCTCAAAAGTGACATCTTATATATATTTCTCAGTGTGTCTCCCTTCATTGTTCATTCTCCTGAATGTGCCCTTTGAGGTTTGGTTCACCAGGAAAATGGAACTTGAAGAATCCTTGGGCGATTAGCGTGAAAACAGAGTGGATTTCCAGTGAACCGTTTATTCCAGTGGAATCCGTTGGATAATAGGAATAATATTTGGAACAGGATTTTTTGAGTGCTTATCGAGAATAAGTACACCTCACTACTGCTCCTTCTTTCATGTGATTTTCAAAACTTCCCGGTTTGACTTCTTTCTCACCGTTCTTGAACAAAAAAAGTTTGAAACAGTTTATTTTTTTTTGCAAAAAAAGTTGGTAAAGAAGGGGAAAATATCGAATTTTATAACTTTTTTGGTGCATTATTTCTGATATTTTTGTACTTTATTATTCAGTATATTATTCTATTCTACATATATATTTCCACTCCTCCATCATGCTCTCCCTCCACATTATTAAGAATCGATAAGCGTGCACGTTTTTTTCCTTCTCCTTTGCCTTGATCCTCACTACTACACCAGCAAAAAAAATCTGTTTTTTTTTTGCTCTCTTGCGATTTTTTTCATAATATTCTTGCGCAACATGGATTCTTCTTTAAAATGAGTACAAACACACACACATTTTCTTGTTTCACGGTGAAATCTCCTATTAACACAAAAACGTGCGCTCCAAATTCTTTATTCTCAACAGCTTGAACCGAAAAAAAGAGAGCAGCAGATAACCAGCAGCTTGTCTTTTCTTCTGTTGTGTGGACACTGCTGGACGTTTTCCAAGCACATTGTGTATGTTTTGTTGTTGTTTTGTGTGTGATATACTGTCGGATACAGATTGTTATCACAACTAGGATTACGTGAGAAGGATCTTAAAAAAAGATAAAAAAAACTAAACTCGAGATAAAAAAACATTTCTCCACCAGCATCACCACTGCGAAAACCAGCCAAACAAACAAAAAAACAGAAAGTAAGTGAAAGTGAAGCTTCATGCAACGGAAGTTGTGTGGAGCGCGCCAGTGTCAAGAAGTTGGACAAACGTTATACCCGCACACACACACACACACATCTTTTTTTTCTAACTACTTTTCTGTACAATTTCAGTGGAAAGTCAAGTGAACCTTTTTTGTGATGTTATTATGGAGGATGTGTGCAATATTTACATTTTTTGCTCCATAATATAGCAAACTACTATAGAAAAATATCTAAACATCTTTTTTACTTCAGAGCTCACTCACTTTTCTTCCTTTCCTTTTCATTTGAAGAGAATCAAAAGAAAGTCTTGAGTTTTGACTAGTTTCTTGACTTTTTCATCTTGTGCTCCACTTTCTTTTAGAAAAATATTTATATCACAACGTTGAAGAATAGAGGAGTTCATTGGTGGTCCCACACAGAACACACAACTAAGGTAAGCAAAAAAAGGATGCTACGTGTTGTGTTCACCTATTATGACTTCATATTTTTTTTCAGGACAGTTTCAACAACTACAACTTTGTTGGACAATACAAAAAGATGATATCAGGACAATTGAAGTGCACTTCAAGCCAACACTCTCCATTGTCATATTATTCTTTCGTCTTTTGTTGAACCATTTTTGTTGTTGTTTGGAGATGCTATCATGCTTACATATATTGCCGCATCTTTATATAATGTTTACTGTGATGAGGTCAATTTCTTATTCTTTGGAATAATAGAAATATTCCCGGCTCTTTAAGACACAATTCGACATTATTGCGCGCATTATTGTCTAAAGTTATGGCTTTCTTGATGCAAAAAGAGAGATGCCATGTTTACTTTGCTCTGTCCTTTTTCTGGTTGAACCCGAGGACACCCAAACGACGTGCTATAACTGTCTCGCGAAGATACTCCTTCTTTATTTGATTGGTTGGTTCGAGGAAAAAAAACTTGCTGGACTGCAAAAGAAGAGTGTCCAGTCAAGATGAGGAGTGTGTATAGCTGGAGGTTTTTTTTCACTTATGCTGACTCCAGCGATCTAAAACTTTTTCATCCATTTAGGGAAACGTTGGTCTGCTCTGCTCTCTCTGGATAAGTTCCGAGGTTATTCTCAAGTAATAGTTATCAAAGTGGACGCTGAAACCAATTATTGGTCTCTCTTTTTTTGGGGAGCAAACTAGAGGTTATCAAATTCACTCTACACTTTGAGTCAAAGTTAGCACTTTTGTGTGTGTTCAAATAATATCCTTTTTTGTGTGAAAATTATCTGTTCCACAGAAAAGTCATAATCTAATACTAAAAAAAGTCGTAGAATGCAGAGAGACATTTCATTATGAGCACAAAAAAAGAGTTAAGCATGTACATGAAAGACTTCCCTAATATCATTATTGCCCGTATTATTGCCGGACCTTTTTTTATTTTCTACATGGCAATTTTCTCCAGGAAACAAAAAATGCAGAGACGAGAGGGGAAACCCACAAGAATATAATAATATTCCATGGCGGAGCTGCTGAGAGAAGTGAGGAAAAAAACAAATTCTGGTGCGGCTCTCACAAGAAAATCCTTTCCTGGCGACAGTCACGGAAACATACCCGCTTCTTTTCTTTCTTTTCTCAAGACAAAAAATACAAGTAGACAAGGGATGTGTATAATGTGTGACAATACTAATGCAAGGAGAAGAAAGACTGGAAGGGGAATGTGCATCACTTTTGTTTTGTGCAACCATGCAAGGATAACAGACGATGGAAAATCTGTGTCTATAAAAAAAATGTATGTGCACCATCCAAAGATTTTCCTTCAGTGCTTTTACTTACATTACCCTTTCTCCATATATAAAGCTTCTATTATGCTCTCTTACTTTTTTTACTGTTGCATATAAAAATGGTTGGGATATGGTGGTGGTGCCGACAAGGACGGTACAGTGGGTAATAATAATAGTTTTGATCGTGTATTGCTGCACAACCACCACCACCACTTCAGTTCCACTTCCTCCTTTTTCTCTCTTTTCTCGCTTATCCAGTACAACATATCTTATTGGAAGGATGGAGGAAACCCAGGTCTTTCCCTTTTTTCCTCCTTCCTTGTTCTCCTTTCACTCTTGTGCAATATAAATACATATATATCTATATTTTTTGGGGTGAACACAAAATCCAAAGAGAGAGAGAGAGAGAGAGAGAGAGAGAAATATTCTCTTTGGTTTTTATTATTCCATTCCGGATTCCCCTCTTTTTACATCTCCTCTCTTGTGTTCCACTCTTCTGGCTCACTTTACCATCCTCTTCATTTTCACTGGAAAATAAAAAGAGCAGAGAAGAGAGGAAGTGGCGTGCTCTCCAAAAAAATATGATGCGGAGGTGGTGGTGGCGAATGATGCTGTTATGTAACGTGTACTTAGTAGTTGCACCTCCACCGCAGTGGTCTGCTCTCTCTTCCGCTCTCCTTTTCATCTTCTCAATATAATACCTATTCCCTTTTTTTATTATGTCTGTCCAGTTTTTATACTGCAAAGCAGTGTGTGTGGCGCAATATGGAATGGTCATGTTATCTTGTGCAAAGCTCAGCATATATATATCCAGCATTTATACATATATATGTCCACATCATCATCACCATTTTCCCTCATCTGGTATGGTGGTGGTGAGTTGGTGAAAAAAGAAGTCCCAAAGCACGGGCTGCTTTTCTCCGCTGTCTAGCTTGTAGGTTAAAAATGGAGGAATTTTGGCACCAACAAGAAACAGGCATGATTGGAATTCTAAGTATTTTTTGTCTACTACATATCCTCCATTTATATATGTATCCAGAAATCCAAGGGATGTATGTGCCCGAGAAAATTATTTTTTTTGGTGAAGTGTCTAAAAAAAGCTTGGTACTTATCCGGGTACCTAGTTTTTTTACTGACTAGCAAAAAAAAACGACCACCCACAAGAGTGTGGACACATGACAAAAAAACAGGGTTGACACGTGCTCCTGAGAGAGGAGGCAAGAATATATACATTGTCATGTAATCAACATAAAAGTGTCGAGCCTCACAAAGCCAGAAGCTATAATTGTTATTGGTCTGTTAGCTCCCTAAAAAAGCTGAACACAAACACAGAAAAGTCGTTTTTTGTAAAATGGTGGGATTGGGTGTTAAAAGACTAAAATGAGCTTTGGAGGAGGACAGCTGCTGCTCCCGCAAAATGATTTTGACTTTTTGACCCATTTCAATAGTGTCACCTAAAAATTAGTTTAGTTTTTTATATAAAAGTACTAAATTAGGAGGAAATACTATATGGTTAGTGTTCAATAAAGATATAAGTAGTATTTTTTATGGTCACGTGCATAAAAGAATTATTTGTCAATTTGAGAACGTTCAATGTGGTGGCTGTACTACGTACATATGTGTGGTCAGAAAAAAATAAGATAAGTGTGTGCATAAAGCTTTTACTTACACTCGGGAGACTTTTTAATAACTTTTCTCTCTCGTAATTTATGCGACTTGGAGAAGAAAAAAGCAGTGTGTCAGTTAATTGCCGAGTTGTGTTGTGAGCCCAATTTTTCATTTTAACCGAATAGTCACTCTTTCCCAAAAAAAATGCTGGGCCATATTGTTCCTGCTTTTTTTGCTCCTGGTTTTCTGCCGTGAATGCTAATTTATTTGATTGCCTCCATAATACCATATATATATATATATGTCTCCATACACAAAAAAACAGAGACACATATGTGCTCTTTATATAAGTAGAAAAAAGGCTGGTATTTTTTCGGATTTTCTATTAAATGAGCTCTTGGTGGCGCTGATTGTTGTTGTGAAGGAAAAATATATAAGATAAGGAAGCACGCCTGAGCTGGCTAATGTATTTGTTTGTTTGTGAAAAAGTTTCTTCTTCTCTGACTTTTTACCAACAAAAAAAAAGCCAGAAAAAAAACTGTTCAGATGAAGGGAAAGAAATTAATAGACACAGAGTAATAATGCCAGCTCAAGTTTCATAGGCACCGTAAAGAAAAAAAAAGCCATATTATTCAGGGGAAAAAAATAAGAAAGTCGCCTTCTTCTTCCACACAAAAAGTTAATGGAAAATGTTTCTTCTTTACTTTCCTCTTTGAATACTTTCTTATAATACTTCTGAGGAGAAATTTTCCCACAGAAGAAAAAAATGAAAGTAAATATATGTAAAATGTGTGCACACACTAGTCTGATGGTTACTTTTTTGTTTGAAAGGAAGTTAAATGAAAAGTTTATGCCATTTGAAAAAAATTCTTTTGGTGTGTGTGCATCTACACACATTTACATTACAAGGGTGTAGATGAGTTCAGTGGTGGCTAATTTATGAGAGTTTGAGTGAAAAAAAGGGTGAATGAGAAAAGTTTAATTTGGGCCTGTCACGAACACATTTTAAACGGGAAGAAAACTGTCATTCTTTTCCACCATTCATGAGTCCATATTATACGGACCTGCACGTATGGAGTTTGAATGCGCCTATAATTCTCCGAACACGATTTTTCGAGGGAGTCTTGTGGACAAAAAATCAATGTATAGGTTCTAGTTGCAGAAGGTAGCAGAAGATAATTTTTTTGGACACACCAATTCTCAATCTAACTTATCATATCATTACCGCCTATAAAAGATTGTATAATAATAACGTGTTCATATAATATATAAGATAAGATTGATTAGCTAAGGTACATAAGATATATTTCTTATCTTTCTTCGAAAATTATTCAATCCTTAGGATATCCAAATCAGATAATACTCCTTTTCAAGAAAAAGCTTTTCTCCATCTGAATCACAATTCTGGAGCACAACAACAAGCCTCCATCTGGCTAAGGTGTGGAAGGTTCCTCCACTTCCACTTCAATATTTTTTTCTCTGGTAATCAACCTTCCATTTTCCGGCTAAAAAAATATATTATACCTTTCCAACAACCTGCACGAATTTCCTGTCAGTGAGTTGCGTATCTCCTCTCTCTCTCTCTTTCTAATCAGATTAGAATGGTGAATATAAATTGGGAGAAAAGTATGGAATACAAGTTTTTCCCATGTTTTTCTCTATCCTGGTGTTCCCAACCATGAGAAATTATTATTCAAAGGGAAAAAAGGAGAAATGGAATGGTTCACTCACTCACGAATTTCTCCTTTATTTCCACGCTCACGACTTCCCAATAGATAGAATTATGTATGTATTGTTGGAGGAAATCCGTGCTCTCTTCGGAGTAAACACACACACAAATTCACTCAACATTTTATACACGTGACTCTTCTCCATTGTTGGAAGCAATAAACGGCACACATCACTACTCCCGTTGTTGCTGTAGTTGTCTGCATAAAGCATTCTTTAATCTACTGTGATGTTTGTGTTGTATGTACGAGTTACAATAATACTATTTTTTATATTGCTCCAACTTAAAAAAATAGTTTCTCTCTCTCTCTCTATTCTTCTGTTGTGTGTCTAATATATCATCTGGTGTGTTATTTGTGTGCCTCCTCAATCCAAGTTTATTCACACGGAACCTCTGCTCTGCACACAGTCAGTGACTCACTCACTCACAGAAAAAATATATATGTATTTCTGTTCCACGACAAGCAAGCTCACGAATTCCCATAAATGTGATGAGCCAAAGGAAAAAAACGGGAAACATTTTCAGAGGAACTATTTTTTATGATTGATTTCATGGTATAAAAAAAGTTATATAAATACGTGTCCTTATATATGTATTTCTTTGGGCTTATAAGGCAAAAGGTAGGTTTTCTATTATTATTACCGGATAACATTCAAGTAAAGGATTTGTGTGTGTGTGCACACAACAACACACGCACTAAGCCTACCATGACAGGAACTTGTGTGTGTGTGCAAAAAAAGAAGAAGTTTGTTTCCTCGAGATATGATCTAAACGACCTGTCATTTTCCATTCAACCTTTTCGTGTCTCTTTTCTCGGAATAAATTGTCGAGAAATTGAGAGATACACGTAAACAGTTGTTGTAATGGTTGAGACGGGGTTTGGAAATAAGACAAAATCAATTTGATATGTGCACACACAAACTTCACTAGAACACCAAGAAGACGGATCTTGATCATAGGAGATGTAATAGTTAATAGCAAATGATAGAAACCGAAATAGTGGCGTGTATCTATGTCTTTCCATTCAAACTTTTATCTTTCACAACTTCTTTCCTTATCAATATTTTTTTGGGAGCTGAGACGTTATATAATCTCCCTTTCCTCCATTTTCCAAGTTATTCTTTCCAGTCTTTCGAGCAAATATTAAAAGCAAAGTTTTATTAGCATCTTTTTTATCCACCCGCTTTCCCTCGCAAAAACATAAGTCCGACTGATTTCATACTTTTTCCGATAAGTAAGACCTTGCTACATTATTTTTTTTGCTACATTTGTGTAACTTCTCTAAAATATGGATATATTTTTTGAAACAGAAGATTCTCATTTTACCGTGGAACATTGTCAACTTCCTTTTTGTATTTGTTTGTTTGCTGTTTGTTACAATATTCATTATCACGATTGTATTAGCTGAGTTGGTAGGATTTTCTTTCCATTGAAGAAGTCGAATGACACAGAAGAAATATAATAAAGTACATTGTTTAACCTGCCTTTTTTTGGATGCTCCATATAAAAAACAGAAATGGAAGCAAGCATTTCTTATTCACAAACTCCAAGTTTCCCCCGTCCTTCCTCTCTTCCTTTCAATCAATATCTCCTGACAACTCAAGAAAAGCTGGCTCATTTCTTGCCCTCTTCTTGGATTATTTGCAAAAAAAAATACACACAAAAGTCTTGAAGCTCCAGAATAAAATATATATATATATATATCGGGGCTGATACTTTTTGGCAGCGTGTGTTTGTGTGTTCCAAGTTTCGAGAATCTCTGCAGACAAGACAGTAGGAGACAAGTGATCCGGAAGAAGAAAAAAGTGAGGGGGAAATATGCACACAGTGTGTGTGTGTGTGTGTGAATATGGAAATCGACAGAGAAAGGATGGAGGAACCACACGCAGATGCACACATATGTAAACACATATTGCACCCATATTATTTACTATTCTGCTTTCCACTCATCCATAAATTGAGGAGATTAACAAGAAAAATATCTATATAATATAAAATATATACACATAATA
>JAHZNF010001031.1:0-12063 GCA_027744215.1 Troglopedetes dispersus
AAGACAAATAAACCGTATTTTAGAACTCCATACAGGTAATAATGATACTTCTTATAAAATAAATACTCACATTTAACTTTGATTTAGCTGCTTCATCAATTCCAAAGGACGCGGAGCAAATTCTCTGCCCCAATCCGACTTCAGCTGCTGAGTCATCCGCGTCAGAAAATTTCCTTTGAGGTCTAATTGGGCGTAAATGCTCATTAAGAATCTCATTATTTAGATCGAATTGCTGCTGAGATTCTGCCTCGTTTCCAAACGCCAACTGCTCTATTTCTTTCATGGATTTTCTATGACTGGCTACCGCTGCTTCCAACTGTTTCAGTTTCGCTTGAACATTGTCAATGTCAACCTGATAACAAGATTGAATAATCAAGTCAATCAATTTGTTAAATATAACTAACTCCGCTGAAAGGAGTATTTTGATTTATAATTCTGTAATAAAAATTTAAATTGCCGAATGTTCATACAGGATTTCTTCCAGATGACCTCAAAGAATTTGTGAGAACATAAAACAACCCGAGGCAGACCACAACGAAGCCTGCAGTTCCAATTACAAAGATTCGTTTCAGATCCATATTTTGCCGACAGTTGCATCCACAGTAATCTTTAATTCAAACCAACACCGCATTAAATCAAACTTGTAAATTGCAAACAATCATCATAATATTTCAACATCAAAATAATATACTGTGCTTCATTTAGTGTCTTACTTGCACTTAATTGCGAACAAACTTATTTTGCATTTATTACTGAAATGATTCAATCATTGTATTGTACGAGTAAGGAGTGGTTTGGTTTATGTGAACTCAAATCCTGGTGAGGAAAGGGGAAAAGAAGTCTTTCATGTTGCACTTCCAAAATTGAAAATATTTAGCACTTTGAGAAGGACTTCATCATCAAATTGAAATGTAACTTGGAGAAACTCGCTTAGTTTTACGTTCTTGACTACAACTATAACAAACGCAAAAAATAGAGAGAAGCAGCTAAATCAAAGTTAAATGTGAGTATTTATTTTATAAGAAGTATCATTATTACCTGTATGGAGTTCTAAAATACGGTTTATTTGTCTTCTTCCGAAAGAGGGTAAATGATTAGATTTTACGCAAGCCATGTTAACGATGAATTCATTAATATTAAATTAATGTTGTAATGTAATTGTTATTTTGTTAGATGCTTGACATCTATGAAGTATTGAAATTTGATAATCCTGATGGAGGAGTCTGGAAGCAGGGCTGGAACGTTCACGCTGATGCAAGTCGTTTTACTGAAAAAAACAAGTTGCGGGTGTTTGTCATTCCCCACTCTCACAATGATCCTGTAAGTGTGCTGATAGTCGAAATTACCCTTGATTACCTGATCCCCCTGAATTATTATCTTTGTTTGGTTGCTGGTTTTGGGTAAGGTGACTGAACTTACCCTGATTATTGAGGTTACTGTTTTTTTTGTTTTTCAAAGGGCTGGATCAAAACTTTCGAACGCTACTTTGCTGACCAAACAAAGCACATTTTAACACACATGTTAGACAACTTAAGTAACAATGAAAAAGTAAAATTTATATGGGCAGAAATGGTCTACTTCAACCTGTGGTGGAGTGATTTGTCTGAAAAGGACAAAACACGAGTTAAACGGTACTACCTCCCTTATATCACATGATTGATTAAAATATGTATAATTATGAGCCATTCATTAACTTTTACATTTCTAAATAAATATAGAGTGGTGGCAAATCGCCAACTGGAATTTGTGACAGGGAGTTGGGTCATGCCCGACGTAAGCACATTAAAATTAAATTGATTAGGAATAACAATGACTTTGTATTTTTAAATGTACTACTTGTACTACTTCCTCCAGGAAAGCAGTTCCCACTATTATTCCATTCTGACCCAGTTAATTGAAGGACATCAATGGTTGTTCCATCATCTCGGATATATTCCCAAGTAAGAGTCTTCCTTATTACATGCGCAAACTATTGAGTTTCTAGGTGCGGAAATAATTTAAAGTGGTGGTGGTATGTTGTTAATAACAGAAATGGATGGTCAATTGATCCTTTTGGTATGTCACCAACAATGGCATATTTTCTTCGTCGTGCTGGCTTAAATAATATGTTGATTCAGAGAACGCATTACTCCATCAAGAAGCACTTGTCCAAAATCCAGGAGTTGGAGTTTAAATGGAGACAATCTTGGGGTAACAAATTTTGCTGAAACTAACCTGTCTAAAATATACGTACATCTATTCGATTTAATTAAATTATTTGGAGGCATCTAGATTGAATGCAAGATTTTTTTGTGTAACTAGATTCTCAAGGAAAGTCAAGGTTTGTTTGTATTTAGTTTTAGTTGGCCAATCAGCAGTTTTAGGCATCACTGGCTTATATTGAGAGCTACGGAGCCTTGCTCAAACATTGATTGTTTAATTCAACTTTGATTTCCTTGCTTAGATCACTGATGTTACTCGACCAGTATCGTAAGAAAGCTATGTTGTACAAGACCAATGTTTTGCTTGTTCCTTTGGGCGACGATTTCCGTTGGGAAGATCAGCCTGAGTGGACCGCTCAAGTCAGCAACTATGAGAAAATATTTGACTACATAAACTCTCAACCCGACCTTCATGCTGAGGTAAATATTTATTTGTTTGTCGTTTGAAGTCTGTTTGAATTGTACGCGCAGAGCACTTCATATTATCTATTGCCCCATCAGGTCAAGTTTGGAACACTGGACGATTACTTCAAGGCACTGAATTATGAAATTAATGAGCAGCGATTCAGCCCTTCTGTATTATCAGGAGACTTCTTTACATACTCTGACAGAGATGACCACTACTGGTCCGGATATTTCACATCCAGACCTTTCCACAAAGCCATGGACAGAGAATTAATGAACCACTTACGGTAA
The DNA here is from genome assembly GCA_027744215.1 of Troglopedetes dispersus. Classification (NCBI taxonomy): domain Eukaryota; kingdom Metazoa; phylum Arthropoda; class Collembola; order Entomobryomorpha; family Paronellidae; genus Troglopedetes; species Troglopedetes dispersus. The sequence continues at coordinate 2,898 of JAHZNF010001031.1, forward strand.
ATGGTCGAATAATGATGGTCAAGTTCATCATCGTCCTTGCAATGTATTCGTATCTGTCTTCGTTACTTTGTTGCTGACTATAATGTCATGCCTATTCTTTTAACAGATCAGCACAGATTCTCTTTTCCATTATGTCCGCTGAAATCTCAAGAAAATATTCCAATGGACTTGAATCCCCGTTTATACGAAGTTTACTGGGAAATCTTATCACAGCGAGGCGACATCTTAGCTTATTTCAACACCATGATGGCATTGCAGGAACCTCGAAGGACCATGTCATGGTCGATTACGCGGACAAGTATGCATCATTCAATTAATACACCTTCGTTTCGCCTATATAATAAAATTGTGAACCAATCTTCAGTTGCACCACTTCATGTTTAAACGTTTTACCATTATTGTTGAATGTTGTTGAGCAGGCTCTTCGATGGCATCAAGAAATGTAACCAAGTGATGCAGCAGAGCCTCCACATCTTAAGCCATCTCAAGGATCCCGCATTTGAACTTGCAAGGGTCACTGATGAGTCATCTTATTACGAGTCCAGTTTTGCAAAGGAAACCTACTATAAACTTCCTCACTACACTCTACTGATAATTGATAAAGACGTTCCGTACCGACTGATTTCAGTCTTTAATCCAACAGCAACAAAACGAACACAGCTTGTCAGTCTTTACGTTTCCACTTACCGTGTCAAAGTACGGTTGGCTTCGAGTCTATGTTGTGTAGCTGTTTAGTTTGCAATTAAAAAGTTACGGTTAACTTTTGTAACCGTTTCATTTCAATATTTTGCAGGTTTTGGACATGAATGACAATAAAGTGGATTTCGAAATCTTCCCAGTTTTTGAAGAGAAAACAAAAATGTCCCTAAACATTTTCCAGATCTATATAATTGTTGAAATGGATCCTCTATCTGTCAAAAATCTCAAAATGGAATATTCAGAGTCCATAGAGTAAGTTTCTTAATTCGAATAATAGATTGTAAAATGCTTCCATCCATGTAAAATGCTTCCAAGTGCTGTTTCGGAGGATCAAAGAGAATTTATTGTTGAATAGGGATATAGCGGTGCCAAAAATTTACGTAAAGAATTTCGAGTCATCCATCGTGAATAATGGGAAGTTTGTCATTCAACCAATTGAGGAAAGCTCACCGGTGAAACTAACAAATGGATACTTAAGCGTCAACTTTGACAAAACGGGTTTCGCAGAATCTGTTGAAGTTGAGCAGAAAACCTACCCGTTCAGCATTGGAATGTTCAAGTCAGTATTTAAAAATATTTTCCATACGAAGGTAAATGACCTGACTTACTTTGGATCAAGCAAATAATCTAATTCATTTTCTTCTATGTTAGATATGGAGCCAAGAACCGTCCTGAAACGTCAGGTTTATATTTATTCATACCTGACGGAGAGGCAACACCAATTAACTCAGTTAGTCCATTCATTCGAATTGTAAAGGGAAGGCTGCAAAGTTACGTTGAGGTTTGGTTGGAACAAGTTGTGCATAGGGTTACACTCTATAATCATCCAGGTAGTTAAAAATTGATGGAGAGAATTGTTAACCAATTCGATGAAGAATGAAGTTGTTTTATTTTTTTTTCTCTCTCAGGTCTTGAAAAGTATGCCGTGGACGTATCGAACATGGTTGACATCAGACATGAAAGAAATTTTGAATTAATGATGAGATTTCAGACTTTAATAAAGTCGGGGGACATTTCCTACACTGATTTGAATGGATTCCAGGTGAGTACAAAAATTCTATTAAGGTTAGGTTAGGTTGGATTAGTGTAGTTAAGTTTTTTACAACAGTTGTTTGACAGGAATGATAAAAAAATTATTACGTTTCTGTTCATTCCAGATGATACGTCGCAAAAGATTGACGAAGCTGCCTCTTCAAGCCCACTACTACCCTTTGCCAACTGCCACATACATTGAAGATTCTGATTTACGAATGACCGTTCTTAGCAAGCAACCTCTTGGCACAGCTAGTTTGTCGTCGGGAGAAATTGAAGTAAATGTTTGTTAAATCCGATTTCTTCGTAGACCGATCGCAACCATTACTTGGCTTAACAGTTAAAGATGAGGAAATTATACTTTTAGGTTATGCTAGACCGGAGGTTGAGTCAGGATGACAATAGAGGAGCAGGTCAAGGGTGCCTTGATAATGTGGAGACACTAAATAGCTTTAAAATTCTGTTCGAGTCTCCTGACTGCGAAGACAAGGACTCTGCACTGAAACCTCCAATGCTAACATTGGCAGCTCAAATGATCCTCCATTCATTACTCCACCCACTCAAAGCATTTGCTGGGCCACAAGAGCCAACAAAGGCAGGATTTTCGGGAGTCGCAGACTACTTGTTGTCTCAAAACCCAGAGAATCTAGCTTGTGATGTGCAACTAGTCGATATGCCAATGTTACCTACTTACGAGAATTCTCTGGAAGATGAAAGCTACGTTCCGACACCCCAAGCAGGCTTCCTTCTTCATCGCGTTGGATTTGATGGTCGATTCCTAAATGGCATTCCCATTACGGAATGCAGCACAGACGACGCAAAGTTGGGACATGTATGTTACTTAAAAAAACCGATAACCGATTACTTTTTCAAAGATGAAGATGAATTAGAATACGCCCCAAAAGACTCAAGAGTTGTGCAATTTAATTGATTTATCTTTTATTTGCAGTTTCACCTCCATGACATTGCCGGCGATCTGTTCCAACCGAAACTGCAGCAAATGACATTGTCTTTCATTCACGAAGGGAAGTCCTTATATTCTAACGAATCCACACTGCTAAAACCAATGGAAGTGTATGGATTTTTGATAAAGTTTCAACCAAGTTTGGATGTATCTAATATTGTACCCGGTAATGATATAGTCAGTAATAATAATTTGAAGTAGAAAACTGTAAACCTTTTCAAGAAGACCATAGTGAATGTTTTCTCTGGAGGATGTATGAATTCAGTGCTGAGCTGTTTATCCTGACTTTATATATTGTGATATTATGTAATGAAAAATGTCGATTATACTTTTAATTATATCGTAATTTTTGTGAGTTAAATTAAGTCTGCATCCTTGCAGGTTAATTTAAAAAAGTAGGAGTGTTTTGATCTTGTGTAGCTGACTTTGTCATTGGGAAAGTCATGATTTATTACCTCACTAGATTTTACTCCTGCTAATGAAAGTAGTGGTAGTAGTAGTAGACAGTAATGAAATGTTGCACCAAAGAGCCTACTTTTAGTTTTTTTTGTTTTTACATAAGTTTAAAAAGTTTTTAAACTGCAGAGACTTTACATTTTGAGTTTTATTTTAATCCTCAGCGGAGCGAAATGTTAACCGAACCTAAGGTAGATTAGTTGTATGATACGTGGATTGGGAGTGGGGTTTCCGCTTAAAGTACCGGCATCTACATATTTAGTATAATATTGTTTAACAATTTCGTGTGAACCTGATCCACTGAGAAATAGAAGTCTGTACATCCTCCAACTACCTTTATCATTAGTGAATGAACACCAAATTTAATTTAAGATTTAAGTAAGTATAGTTGTTGCAATCTCTTTTGAAACGATCCATTCTCGGTGAGATCTGTCTCGGTGAGAGCAAATTTATAACACTCGTTTGTACAGTTGTACAGCGCACTGTAAATAGTATCTTATTCTTATTTATGATTCTGATTACAATCATAATGTGCAATATGTATCCAGATCTGTCCATAAAAATCTCTAATTTTAGTGTTTGTGCATACTTGCTTAAACAATTAATTTTACCATTGCGAAATGTTACGTACCTTTAATGTTTAATTTATTCACCTGTACACTTGTGATAACTTTCTTGTTCTGTTGCGGGAGTTGTGGCATTATTAAAAATCAGGTTTACATTAAACTAATGAAACTTTATTACATTTGCGTATTAATATTTAACTTGTGGAAACAAGCCAACCTCGACTAGTTCCTCTACGTGGCGACAAGTTACAATTACATTGAGCCAATGCTTCGCAGAAATACTTTCCGTTAATTCAAATTACTTTGTGTCAGCCTCAAAGAAAGCTTGATGCAGAATAAAATCTTGCATGCGAATCAACCGCGATCACGAAACTTCAACTTCTGCCAAAAAGTGTTTTAATACGTTTTATTCAAAACCGGTTCAATTCCAAAGAAATAAATTGTATTTACCATTTAAAAATTATTAATAGGAAATAGTAAAAACTAAGCTATTAACATTAAAATAATGAGATACATTTATTTAAGACAATGTTGGAATATAGCTACTTGAATACCAGGCTCATCTAAAATGTCACCTTGTGCTTGCACACTCAAGAAGAAAGGCTCAATTTAGTGTCAAGCTTTTTATGCTAGTTTTTTTGCTTTGAAGACTGGAAACAATTGAACAAAACGAACACAACAAAATGAAACAAAACTTTACACAATTATACACATTGTGGACAAGAATAACAGGTCATCAGGAAAGTACTTGCTCAAAAACATAAAGCCTATTAATATCTTTTTGTTGCGATACATTTTTTAAATCTAAAATATCTATGCTTGCGGTCGGCCATTATATACACTTTGAAATTTACATAATTATTTATATATTTTTTTCTTTCGGACATGTAATAATGAGCAAGATCTTTTCACATGTACATAAAGCCGAATCTCTCGTTTCTCATTGTCATAAACTCTTCTGCGATAAAATGTTAATCTATAATTTTGCAAGGTGTACGTATCAACAATCCTATGATAAAATAATATTATGTCCACCTATTCCACCTTCCACGAAAGCTTTCAATTTCATCTCTAACTGGAAGCGTTAATTATTCCATGTTGAAAGCCAAGATTTATATCAACCGTTTCAGTTAGAATAAATAAATAATAAACTGCATTCTTTCAAATGTTGCATTTTATCATTACAATAAAATTGCAACAATTGACCAAGAAATTTAAACAACACTGTATTTTTTCTTCATAACAAAGAATAAATGCAATATCATCCTCCCATTCTCAAAAGCACTATATTTTACATTACTAGTCTACAGCATTTCAATAACCTCACGAACGCGTAAAACTCACACCAAATTGCATTGTTATTATATTACTAGACCCCACTTTTAGACACACATATCATTATGCAAATCCATCCTGAACGACGGGGTAAAAGGGGTTGGGTTGGGTCAGGCTACACAGTCTAACATTCGCTCTAGGTCAGGAGGGGTCGTTTCTTAATTTTTTTGTAATTAGATTAGTTAAAGTTATTTTATTATCAGTTAACCACTATCACAATCAAAATCATGTACTTTAGCAGAAGTACGTATGTCAGTATACAATAGATAGTTATCAATGACACGCATAAAAATCACATGAAAAGATTATAGGTTGAACATACTGTTCGTGTATCCGATTAATTTCATTCAAATCACGACGACAATTAGAAGTACAATCGTACGCTTTATAAACTATTTTGATTAATGGTTCGCCATCCCAGAGAGGTTTATAGCAATCACTAATAATTACGTGTGTATTAATATATTTTTTCAATTTTGAGGAGTTATACAATCATTACAGAAATTATATTATTATTTCGCTTTTGCATTTTAGAAGTGTCTCACTCACAAGCTTACTGCGACGATTTGTTGGAGTAATAATTTTTACATGCGAGTTACGTAGTATAATTTACACACATAAAATCAACACAAATGTCTAATGTACAGGACACGGAAATCAATTACCCCATTTTCTCTCTTTGCCCCAATCTGCTTTCTCCTTGCTCTGGTAAGTCTTTCCCTTTTTCCCTTGGGTTCCTGAATTTTGATTCCGATTTTCATAATTACTACTAAACTCCTGCTGACGGTATTGTGTCTCTTTTGAGAAATCTTGATTTTCGGACTTCGGTCGGAATCCCGACTTGTTTTCTTGAGAACCACCCCGTCTATCTTTGCCCCTGTTGTCGCCACTTTCCTGTTGTTCCTTGATATCCCTTGGGTCATGATATTTTGGGCCAGAATTACGATTATTGTTGTTGTTGCCCTGTTTCGTGCTTCCATTTGTACTTTCTTTCGGAGCTTTTTTCCCTCTCCTGCCGCGGTTGTTCATTTCTGCGGCTTTGTTGTCTGCAAACTGGGCTTCCTTCCCTCGACCTTCTGCTCCTGCAGTGTTCCTTCGCTTCTCAGTATTTTTACCTTTAATATTTTCAGAAACTTTGTTACTCTCCAGATTTTTCTGTTTTTTACCTTTGCCGGACACCTTGGCTTTATTACCTGCGGCTGCCACACTACCACTTTCATTGCTGTCTAAATTGCTACCCTTTCCCTTTTGTTTTTTAGCTTTTTGCTCTTTCTGTTTTTGGTCACCACGATTGCCGGACTGAGGTTTCTGTCTACTGTTATTATTGTTAGTTGCATCGTTAGTGGGTTTATTGCCTGACTTTTTAGACTTGGAAGTGGAATGCTTCGCAGAGGTGTCCCTCTTTGTCTTTTTTACTGGAGGCGAAGGTGAGCTGGTCGGCACCTCACCCGTCATTTTGGACTTTTCCACCGAGTTACTATCGCTCTCATCAGAGGAGTTAATGAAAGAAGGGGATGTGGCAGGCTGGGAGTTTTCAGTACTTGAAGGATCTCCCGCGACCACTTTTGCTGCCTCATCAGTAGATGAAGTGGACTTACCGAGGTCATCATTCCCTGCGGGTCGGACGTGTGCTTGATCTTGTGCTTCCGGTCTATGCACTGGAGGCGCTACAGTTTCTACAGGCGTCTTGTGTTCCAATATAATAAGGTCGTCATTTGGTTCTGAATGTTGAGCGGATGGCTCTGGAGATTCAGCTTCGATTTCGATTACAGGAACCTCCGGAGTTCCATCCTCCTTCTCTGTCTCATCGGGGAAACCACCTGCATTGCTCTTTTCAAACTCCCGCAACTCCGCCAAGTTCTTTCGAAACTGCTCTTGATGCTCCTCATCACTAAGACCGTCTTCAGGATCAGGCCAGGGATAATGAAAGACGTCGCCATAAGTTCGTTCCTCCAATTCTAAAATAAAATTATGCAAGCAAACTTAATGATGATGAAAACCTGACAGCAACACTCTACTAAAACCTGGATATAAACTTTTACCTTCTTCTGTTCCAAATAAAGCTTCAATAGGATCCGGATTTTTGTCTGCAATAAGCTTGAGGAATTCCTGCCAAGCGGATTTGTGTCTCGCTCGTAGAGCGAACTTTTCCTCGTCGGTGTAGTCCTCCGGTTCCCTCCACAAATGTCGGGAAAACTTTCCTTCGTCGATCAACCGCTTCCTTTCGCTTTTCACAAATCTGTGCTCAAAGTCCTTAAATTGTCGAACGGACTTCATCACTATTTCAATGTGCCGCTCTTTTTCAGAAGTAATGGGTGTTTTCTTAAACAAGGAAGATCTACTGAGACGTTCTTCCTCCATTTTGTCAAGTTCTGCAATCCTCTTGTCCAACCTCTTCTTTTCAAGGTAATTTGGGGTTTGCTCAATGGCATCAATCAGATCCTCAGCTATGGCTAACTCATTTTCCTTATCCTCCTCCTCCGTGGTTAAATCATTATCATCATTTGGGTCTACATGAACCTGCTCATCGTAGAGAGAAGACGAAGCATCCTCTGACGAGGTTTCCTTTTCTTCATCTGGAATCACCAGCACCCCCTGAATTGTCCTGGTATTGTTTTCAAACTTGTCAATTTTTCTCGACAACCTGTCTATTGTGTGCACCACACTGCTTACGGTTTCCGCGTGAGCTCGGTACTTCGGATCAATTACAGGGTCATCCCGCTTAATTCTTTCCACAACTGGAGGCTCATCAGGCTTTGCATACCTCTTGACAATTTCATCATCCTTTTCATGTGGATTAACCGTTTGCTGTAATTTTTTGTTTGGGAGAGAAGAACCCATCATGGAACTGTCAGTGGACCGTTCAGGAATTATTGGAGCTGGAGTGGTTGTGGTCGGAACTCCTGCGTGAATAGGGGTGATTTCAGGGCTTTTTACTTGAGATTGTTGAGATGCTTTGAATTCCGCCTCACATTCCTGATGCGCCACAAGATTGCCCAGACCAAGGCCCAGGGCTAGTACAACCGCAATGAGAAGACAGAAAGTCAGTTTCTGGTTGATTCGCCGATTTTCTTGAAACGTGTAGCTCCTTGGTCCTTTATTCCAGATGGGCTACAGTGGAATATCACAAATTACTCAGTATGAATTTGCATGCATTTTTGCCAGCATGAAATGAGTACGCGTATTTTATACTCTGTGGAAAACTGATTCCCGTACCCCATCATCAAGAACAGGTGCATTGGACAATGGATCAATACTTGATTCGGCGTTGGACGCTGAACTTGTTATACTTGATACCATGTCTGGGGACACCCGCCTCCCACGTCTCTTTCGCATACCTTCTTTACAGACTTCCTCCTCAGCTTCACATTCATCATCTCCGGTGGTTCCATTCTCATCGGGGAACTCCTCCGTCATCACAATTTCTCCGCGTTCCACGGCATCAGACACCTCTGAAGCCCAATTTTCAATCACAGACAATTTTCTCGCTTGTGAATCCGCGTCAGAAGCTGATGAGTTTATGGACTGCAGGAGGGAGGTGGAAAGCACGTTCCCCTCGTCGTTGAGATGCACCGTGCTGCTCACCGTGGAGGAGTCGTTGTTTGTTGCCGAACTATCTTCCTCATTTTCCTTGACTTTATTTGCTGGCTTGCCTTGTGCAGCGGCTGCGGCAACTGCTGCCAATGCCTCGGCCTGTTGGGCAGCTGCCAGTTCCTCCTCCTCCACCTCACTCCAGTTCAACGCCTCAATACTGCTGGTCTCGTGCTCCTCATCTCTTGTCTCATCGGTGGTGCCAGCTTCCGCCGGATTTGTACTTGGATTCTGTAAGCTTGAGTTATCTTGGTCAGGTTCACTCTGCTGCGGTGATGATGTCGCATTGGCATCCATGATGACGAAGATGAACTCGTGCAGTTGTGGCTCTCTTCGATAGAATCAACACAAACAAGCAACACGTCAGGATTACACGTAGACTCAAAAGAGGAGTATAGAAGCCAAATATTAAAAATAGATCGGTTACTTTATCATACGTGTACAAGAATTTGCGGTACCACCACGTGTCAATTACACCACTGTTCATAACACATTAATATTATACATAATATGGCCCTCTTTC
>JAHZNF010001032.1:0-34577 GCA_027744215.1 Troglopedetes dispersus
TTTTCTAAAATTCTGATTCTCCATATTTCGCTGGATTTTCTCCACTTCGTAGTCCTCCCCATTTTTCTAAAATGTTTATTGGTTTGTGGGTTCACAGAAGAAGAAGGAGAAGAAGAGGAAGAAAATGATGCGACAAGAGACGAGAGATATTTTGTGCAAGGCTGTAATTTTCGACGTGATTTCGTAAATTAAATGTTGCTCATATTTATTACTTATGCAAGTTGCTCGCAAGGCCACCTTTTTAAGGGAAAATTGTAATGAGTTTTCTAAATGAAACGGAATTATAAAACGATTTGAAAAGAGGGAGAGAGAGAAAAAAAATATTGCAGCAGCAATTTTTTTTTCTTGTTTTCTCTCTGCGTACAATTTTTTTGTACCATACTCTGGTATTGTTTCATCGATAACTACATAATGTCTACCAATTTGAGAAAAGAATGGGTTGTTTTTGTGCCAACTAATAATAATCAGGAGGTAAAATGAATCAAATAGAATCATACCACTTTTTCCTTGTAATAAGTGAAAAAAAGTGGTTCGGATTATTTGTGGTGCGCGCAGGCACACACATAACTACATATTAAGAATAAACAAATGAGTATCTAGACTACGATTGGGTTCACTTTTGTTTGGGACTCGGTGTGTTATTATGATGATTTTTTTCCTCTTTGATCCGCCTTTAAATGAAGGGCAGGTACACAAGGCAGATCCATTCTTCGAGTCTAATCGAAAATTACTGTAATCATTCATGAAGAGCTGAAATTTTTTCACTACCTTGATGATACCTTTCACAAAACGGCCTGCCTGCCTCCTTTTCATTCCCACTCCAACAACAAATCTTTGAAAAAAAAAACACTGAGCTCTCCGAGTTAAGTAAGAAGTTTAACAAAGTCAACTCTCTCTCTCTCTCTCTCTCACTTTGAAATAGAAGAAGAATTTAAAAAAAAACCACTTCTATATCTCTCCTCCAAGTTAACCTTAAAAAGTCATTTTATTTTAACAGAAATCGTGGCTTTTCAGAATCAGAGGGGAAAGAAAGATATGAAAAAAAAGGAAACGACCAAGTAACAAAATGTTGATAATATGATGCGTCGACCACCACTATTACCGTGTGCCCATTGTTCTTGTTCACAACACCAGTAATCACAACAATAACTGAGCAATAACACAATAGCTTTGCTTGCACACACACACAAAAGCAACATTTTCCACCACATCCCAGCCAACTTATTTTTTTACACACTAATAGATAATAACACAGTGGGCAAAAGGGAAAAATATGGAGGAGATCTCTTTGGTGGCTGAACTACACAATGCAATCATATCATTCTTCTCTTCTTATCCTTTCCGTCCATCCATTATTATCCCATCAGAGAAAACTACCCAAAATGTTACAATCACAGGTGAAATAACCAGGAATAGAAATAATATATGTTGTTGCTCTTTTTTTCTTGTATCGCGGAGGGTACGTTAAAATCTTATATCCCCGAAGAAACTAATTTACGTGGTTGAACACCCCTTTTTATACTTTTTTTTACCAGCAGACCAATCACCCACAAATCAGCCAGTGACACTTTGCATCCACCCACTAAATGAGTGTCCCTCATTCCAATTATTGCTTTATGATACTCTTTTCACCGTGTGCGCCTCTTCTTCAAAAAAATTCTAAAGAAGAAAAACGTTTGTTTCTTCGTGCTCTGCGTATTCCCTGTCTTTTGAGTCGGAATTATTGTTTCTTGGCCTGCCTCTTTGAATTGTTACACAAGAAAAAAAAATATAACTTCGTGTAATAAACTACTGTTCAGCCATTACAATCAATCTTTTTTTTGCCCACAATGAGCTATAAACATTATTAAGGCTCAAAAGAACATATGTAACCAGGCAAGAAAATCCGTGTTCAGGGGAGTGAGAAAAGACAACGACCAATTCCCATTTCTCCGCTATATTTTTTTTCATGTAATTGTGATAGAAAAATGAGTACGCCTGAAAAAAACTAGTCAAGCGGAGAATGTGAAACAACAAAGCAATTTTTTTTTCTCTCTCTCTCTCGGCAAAAGTAAAAAAATTACCGATGTCAAAAAAGTGGTACCTATTTTTTTGCCCAAAAACAAAATAGCAGACTGTATCTGTGACATTAGATATTTATATATGTAAATAAATAATATATTTGCGTGAGTAGCTCCACGTATTTTCCAGTTTTGAAGAGCACGTAATTGGCCAAGTCATTTGTTCATTTCCATTCCAATTTGCAATTGCGAGTAATAATAGCAGAAAAATGTGATGGTAGGACCAGATAGTTGAATTGCATGACTACAGAAATGATTGTGTTTGTGAATATTTTTTTTTCAGCTGAAGCATAAATCGATCAATAGACAAAACGATCATTCACGTCTCGTCTGTAATTTCATTGTGGCTAATTTTTCCTTATCTCGTCCTTTTGATTTGTGTGGTGCACACTTCATAAATGGAGATCTGCCTAGACACAATGCGCACACGTAGTCATGCACACATCAATCCATTCCGGTTGACGATAATAATATTTAAAGAAAAGATATGCTCGAAACAAACGAAATCTTGTAAATTGTAATCTTTTTTAAGTATACATTTCTTTGCATTCTATTATTTTTTCCAAGGTCATAACCATGCCAGGGTGGAATGGACCACAAAGAGATAAGGATGTAAGCTATTGTTTGTGTGTGTGCGGAGTGGTCACTGAAATGCAAAACAGTATTGGTCATCATCGTCGTCGTCGTCGTTATTGGCTGCATTGAAGAAGAAGAAAAAAAGAAGCAAGCAATTTAATTTCAGACTTGTCTAAAAAAAAACTTGAATGTACAATTTTCCTCCTTCCGATTCCAAACCTTGCATTTGAAAACGCAGGATTCTCTGTCATTTTCAAAACTTTTGAAGATAACAGAAAAAACTTAGCATCAACTTAATTTCAATGTAATTCCTTTTTATTTAAATATGTTTCCCCATTCATTATTCAGAGAATCAGTATTTTGCATGCAGCAGAACAAAAAACTTGTACATTATGACCACAACTGAATGATGACGGGTTGTGAAAGACTCAAATATTTTTTTTAAAGTTTTAATACACATACAAAATGGTAACGATGAATTACCAGAATGTGTACATACGTGTAATATGCAAATGCGTAAGTATCATATCGCGATCCTTGCATTTATTGCCACAACTGCTGTTCCCCATTTCTCTTCGTCTTGTAAAAAATTACAAAAAAAATCCTACATACACAATGTTTTGCTGAGGACAGGACTAGAGTATGTTTTTTACACCGCCAGAAAAGTGATGATGAGCCAGTGTGTTTCATGTGTGTAGCCAAAGGGGACAATTTCCCATGCAACACAACCATACCACACCACTCACATCACCAAATAATCACCAATGTCTGCCTTTTCTTGTTGTGCTGTCCACCTTCGCCACTGGCCACTGGATAGGATCTTTTTTATTTCAAACCTACGAATGCTTCCCGAGATAAAAAGGATGCAAAAAAATTTGAACAATGAGAGAAGGAGAATGGTCAGTCTGAATGCGAGAGCCGTGCCCATCTCTCTCTCTCTCTCTCTCGAAACAAAAAAAATAAAATAATAATAACATCTCGTAGTAATGTATATTATTTAACTGACTCTATGACTGACCGTTGTTGCAGGATTTTGAGACGGAGAAGAAGCTATTTTATATCCTTGAAGCAACACCTGTGGAGACATCATCCACTTTGCAATCTCACTTGTGCAATATTAGATGCCATTCCGAGGGGGAAAGAACATAGGGGAGAGCCAGTTGCCGAGATGGACACATCCTTCCCACCAGAATACATTATTGCGGGGCTATTTCAGACGAGTGAGATAGTTGCACATAAAATGAAATGTTAGACGTGCTCAAATCTCTCCACATCATGGCATACTCTCATCCATTATCTCCTTTTCAGACTTTTGTTTTGTAGGAAAACAGTTTAAGTTAAATAAAAACAATCTTCCCTTTTCCTTGAAAATAAATCATAGTAGCTTCGTGGTTGATACAATATTTTTGCGGTGGCAACTTGTGGAATTTTCTGGTGGTGGGCTCAAGCTCTAGATGAAACCATTATTACAGGAGTAGTAATCCAAAACCGGGGAATTTATAATGTGACCATTGTTTGTTTTATTATGATTGTGGCATATTGGTTTTCTGCGAGGGCGTGTGGGATCCATATTAATAGGCGTTTGTGGTAGCTGCCTCGCTCGTCTTTTGCGGTGCACTCGGTGCACAACACTGAAAACGCAATCAGTGTGGTTATCCGACTGAAAATGGTTCTAGCACAAAATCAGAAAATGCAATAACCAGTCATGTTTTCTGTCGGTTAACCATTCTCACTTTTGGGTTGAATAACGACCATAATATTTTATTTGCTCTAGTCCTCCTGCACACAACAGATAATGAACAATGTATAATTCACAGTACTGAATGGTTATTTGTGAGGCTGGGGTAAAGAGAAAGATGATGATCGTCATCAAGTTTATGTGTAGGGCCGGTGTGTGAGTGACAGTTTGTTGGACAACCAACCAGACACTTGAACACAGACGAACATGTACCAATTTAAATACCTCGGTGTTCCATCCCCTTTTCAATACTTTTTTTTCTTCGTCCAAAGTTATTACTTTCGGGGCACAAGTATTTCTTGTATTTCGTGCATTTAAAGGGAGATTATTTTATTGAGACTTGTTCACATATCTTTTTTATCTGCAGCGGAATGGTAATTATAGCCGGGTTCTTTCTTCACAACAAGGTGAGTTTTTTTTACCAAAATGCCGTTTTCCTTTAATGTAAAAAAATGTAGGCAAACAAACATTATTGAGGAATGTATGAAAAAAATGGCTTGCGGATAACGGCTTGTCATTTAAAAAAAGACCTTTTCTTCGTTGTTGCACTTACTTTAATTCTTTTGAAGGAAAAAAAAGCAACTCACGTTATATTTATTATTGAATAAAATAGCCAACATTTAAATTAGGCTTTCTACCTTGAATCCCCTGATAAAAATATTAAGAATACCTATAAATCTCATTTAGAAAAGAAACCTTAATAGGAAAGGTCTCTGATAAGTACTACCACAAATGAATTACGGATATGCATTATAATGTTTGCTATGCAAAGTTCCTTTGTACAAAATGAACGTTGAGTCAGCGACCATTTATGATGGAAACCAACGATACAGCCCATATTTCACCTTTAATTCGTATTGATATATTCTTACTTACGTGCAGCCAGAGTCTCTAATGATTTTGTAATCGAATGGTGCCATGTACCACATCCAACACGCTCGATGGTCCGTCGTCATATTTTTTTTAACTTGAAATTATAATTTCTATTTTCCATGTCAACATTATTATGACTCTTACAAGCTTTTTTGCAACATGCCTAAATCCATGATTACTATGATTATGGTATTCTCACAATTGTTTTTGTTGTTTGTAAAGATCACAGAAAGGAACGACGACGACGTCGTCATCATTTGTTCGTGTCGTGAACACATCACTCCAACTCTTTATATTTTTTTCCATAATACGCAGGATATCTACATTTTTGAAATGATCAGAAAAAAAATATTGTACCTAAAATCTACGAGGAACATGACTACTCTGACCAAAAAAAGAAGGTATAATGTTTGTATAGAAAAAAGGAGCCTCATGAATTTTTACTTTTCTCTCTTTCGAAAATATTGTAATATCGTCCCTACCATTGCCATTTTTGCAGTGTGAATAGTAGATACTTAACATGGCACATTTTGAAATAATAAACCTCGTGCATCATTCATGGAAGCCTTAAGCCTTGTGCTTGGTCGATTTTCATGTTCACTTGATACATAACTTTCGTACAATGTTTGCTGAGTGCAACATGACTGTAGAAGGAGAGACGGCCGCTTCGAACGGGTTATTAACTAACGTTTTCTCTGAACACTCGTTTGCATTTGATGCGCTTGAGGCAGGGAAGTGAATCATGCATGAAATGGTAAGTTAACAAGTCCCATATTTATCCATACTACAACATACCTTGGGAGGTTATGTAAAAAAAACACGCTCTGTGTCGCACGTACTTGTTTAATGGAGATATCCCATTTTGCACACCACACTTCAATATCACCCCACATCTTTCTGCTATTTGAGTAATCATACCTGGCACGCTGGTTATCAAAGAACACCTACTTGCAAAAATATTGAGTAGTTGAGCTAAAGGTAAGTTTTGAAAAATGAATCTTGCGGACAGACACACTGCTGCTGCTTGCTGCCACTTTGTGTGCATCAATCTTCTATATGTGTGTGCCTTCGCGAGAGCCATTATTTTTTCCGTGCTTTTCCTTAAAAAGGACAAGTTGAAAGATTATTAATGCATTTATTTATTGAACATTCTTGAGGTAAGTTTTGAAAAATGAATCTTGCGGACAGACACACTGCTGCTGCTTGCTGCCACTTTGTGTGCATCAATCTTCTATGAAGAAGTGATGGAATATAAACATAAATATGAAATTTCAGTATAATAAGTATCATTATTACATTTGTGTGTGTGCCTTCGCGAGAGCCATTATTTTTTCCGTGCTTTTCCTTAAAAAGGACAAGTTGAAAGATTATTAATGCATTTATTTATTGAACATTCTTGAGATGACTAGTTAGTTGAGTTTGAATTTACATCTATTTAGTTTGGAGTTCTTGATTAAATGATCATGTGCATCCTTGTATACCTTGATAACAATGCCTTAGAAAACCATTAACTATGTTATCAAAAGTATACAACGATGTTTTTTTTTCGTCAAAATAGGAGGAAAAAAAGGGAATGATCAGTTGATCATATATGCAGAATAATTACAGCTCAGCAAATCAGGCAAAGAGACTAGGACACCATTTATTTTGTCAAAGGTAATAATTATGATGTCAATGTTAAGTGACTCCATTCAAAGCATTCACAGTCTCAATGTAACTTTAGAAATGATGATTGCACTTTGAGCGTTATTCATTTGAAGTACAAAAACCAAATCCCTTTTAAATAAAAGTCTGTGAGTTTTTGTAAATTTTCTCAGAACTCATTAATAATTTGCGGCTAAATTTAAGCATTACTTTGTTACGAATCCATTTATATCTGTATGCTAATTTAGAGTCACGTGTTAATCTCACATCCTTAAATAAATTTGCGCGGCGCTTAATCAACCTCATTCCTTTGGTTAGCATTTAAGCATGGGAAAGTTGAATGACAAACCCATTAATTTTGGTTGCATCCACACCAAAAAAATGAATTTTGCTGTTGTCAACAAAATTACATTTTTTTAAAAAAGTAATTCGCAGCAAATTGGTCACATTTTATTCAAAAACTTTTATTTTTGCCAGTTCTATTTTTTCACAGTATATTATTTCTCCCTCGGACATCCCTTCTCTAGTGGTTCCACTACTTTCGTTGAAGTAAATATGCATGAATTTGTAAATGGGCATGTCGCTCGACTATACTCACTCAGTTGAGATCTTCCATAAAAAATGGACCTCGCACACGTTACGCTCAACTGTATTAAAAAAAAGAATGTGCGCAATGCGTGCTGTAGTGGTGGTGTTTGCATGCTCGCGGCACGGAACACACAAGAGTTGTCGATTTTTTATTTTCGGCGGAAGGAAAGTTGTTTTTTTTTCTTCACAAAATACATCAACTTGACTCAAATCATAAATGGAATGCAAAGCAATTTGGCTTGTGTCAACTCTCAGAGAATCCATTTTTCATCTGGTTCTCTCGTACCAAAAAAATATATCAAACTTTATTTCCCTATATTATTTTTATGTACATATGTATTGAATTATGCAGTTGTGGCACACACGGTCTCGGTAAAAATAATGGAAATGATGAAACTCTCTGGGAAAAAGAAGTGGAGTAGCCGGCCAGAAATAACAAAAACTATCACCATCCAAACTTCCACCGGCTATGATGGTAAAACTGGATTTCTATTTCATTTTATTTTGTGCCAGGTCACCCTCTCCTATTCCATTTGATCCCTCGGAACATATCATTTTATCAGTTTAAATAAAAGCTGATTTCCATACGTTAAAAAAAGTCGAGGGAAAAAAATCCTGTTGGTGACGTTGGCTAACAAAATAACTGGACTGGCCGACCAACCGGCAGTCATTTATCAGTTTCCATTCCCTCTCTCAGACAAAAAAAAAACATTGTAATAGATATGATCATGCATACGCAACACTGTATATTTTAGAGTGGATAACTTTTTATAAAGAGCAATTTTCTATAGAAGCTTATCTGGAGCAGCTACATTGATATAGCTTCTACTCAACTTTTATTCTTTACACCGAAATGCTATATTCCACCAAAGCTTTTCACTTCTCGCTTTCCTTCTCCGAAAAAAAAGCACTCATCATGAGCAAGCGGGAAAGATGAAAGCACAATATAATACACTCGCCGGTGACCTGATTATGTGTGTGGATAAACAAAGAACGAGAAAAAAAACGAGTCGCAAGAGATGACTTCGTGTGTGCTACCTTCCCGAGGCTAGATCAACCACTGCCAAAGCATATATATGTATATGTAGCTAATAAAAGGGATGGCTGGTGGTGAATGTACAGAAAAGTGTTGGGTAATAATGTAAATGCATAATAGGATGATTTCTCCACTACTTTCCACCTTCGTTTTTTTCTGGAGGATATTCGTCATGTGAAAGGGTTTATTTTTTTCGAGTTGGCGTGTATGTCATATTTTTTGGAGAAAGCTTGACACATTTCGCACTCGTTTTTATATATGTATGTAATATAAGTCTACATTCTTTTTACTTGACCAAACAAAAATAAATTGTCTCCTGGTGATTTGTTTTACCGCCTCCTCACAGACGCGCCTGGAAGTGGAGACAGTGTTGTGACTTAAGAAGTTGTGCCAATAAAGGAAAAACAATGACAGGGAATGGAATTGTGGAAGCCATCATCGGATTACATTTTATTTCACTCTCGACTTCAAATAGACAAAAAAAAGTGGTCAAGTGAGTGAGTGAGGGACGAAGGAGGCGAGAGTGAAAACTGTGAAGGGAAACGAAATAATGGGTGAAAGGAAATGGAAACGAGCAAGGTGGAAATGACTATGCTCATATGACACGAAAGATAAAAAAAACTGCTACGCGTCTCGCTTACTGTTTACATTTTCTTTTTTTTTAAATTCCATTTGTCTCTCTCTCAACTTCTTTGTCGCCTCCAAGAAAGAAAATATGTGTGCAATTGTCAGGACGAGAGGAGGAGTGAGCACGGAGAATATTATCAAAATACTATTATCACCATCATTACCACAACGAAACCATTACAGTCGACATTCCGAGTGACAAGGGAAAGTCTAGAGAAAATATTTGGACTGGATTTATACTCGACCGGATACTCAAGGTAATATTGTGACATCACATATTCTGCTCAAAAAAGAAAATGGAGGAGAAGGGAAGACCAGGGAACTGGATTCAAATGCTTTAAAAAAATGTAATGCATGTGTAGCGGCTCCTATTTTTTTTTTTCGGGGAAAAAACTTTATATAAAAGTGGCGGCTAGCTTTGCACTTGGCCTTCGTCCCCATTAATTCAATTCTCTGATAAAAACAGGAATACTCGGGGCTGTTCCCACACACGACAATTTATCAAAACTTTCAGTTTAGTCTGTAACATGACACTGCCATACTCTCGGGTTATGATTAGGTTGGGTAAAAAAATGAAGCCGAAAATATAAGACGAAAAAAGGGGAGACGGTGATGGTTATTTTCCAGCACAGCGTGTTGACACCTAACCACCTTCTCTTTTTAATTGAGTTAGCGACACCACTACTATGTGCACTTTTTTTTGTCTCTCAAGCTTGGAACCAACATTTCGGATTTATTTCTTTTAAAAGCATTCATCTCATTTGTTAGTTCCAAGAATTGAAACCGCTTTGGGGCAGTCTGACTCCATACTTCCAAAGCATCGAAAAATCATGATCTTTTATAGCCACCAATAATTTCCCACAGACAAAAATGATGTATTTTTTCAAAAAAAATCATGTTTGAATTTAAAATGTACATATTATTCTCGACAGGATTTCTCGAGCCATCGTGAATCATCATCATCTTATCATTTCTTGATGCCACCTTCCAATATATATTTTTTCGAGGTTTCACAGAGCATAATTCGGTGTGCAACCGTCGTCGCCATTCTCGTCACTTTAGAAAAAAAAGGTTTTCCTGCATCCTCCTGCTTCGGCTTCTGATGATAATGTGGGAGAAGACTCCAATGAGGTTGGAACGAACAATACATTATTGATGACATGCAAATTTCTACTTGACTTGGTTTGATAATTCAATGCCCCATCTGTACAAGCAAAGTGGTGCTCGTTATATGTAGCATCATACAAGTGTGTAGTATTTAGCTATTATTATTACTATTATTTTACGCATTACACAGAAAAAAATGCTCTCTTTTACCATTGCACCATGGTGGTGGTAACAACTGATGATGGTGATGATGGAACCAATACTAATGCGGCCGATAAGCCTATTTTACTACTCAACATTATTCAAGCCAAGAACCAACCGAGCATTTTGTTCACACACAAATTAAATGTTTCATTTCGACTGTGTGAACTTTTCAAGTTTTCTCTCAAACTCAGAACAATGACGTAAAATCTGCTAGTAAATCCCTGCCTTTGTAATGTGTGCACATATATATTAGCCATCAAATTCACTTTACCCACTTTCTATTTTTGTCGATTTGACAATCGCTGAATTTTCCTTTGCATCGTCATAGACAACGATGATGTGTATTTACAAATGCAAAGATGATGACTCAGGAAATATTTAGACGTCAAAAATCAGAAATAGAATCAATGATTGTTTTATTAAATTTGCTGTCTTATGTTTTTCTCAGTAAACCAGAGCAGTCATCATCACCTCTATTTACAAAGAGCAGACGATGAAACTAGTTTACCAATAATAATCCTGTCAACATATTATTCTCAGGTCGAGTTTTTTTTACAACACACCAATAATTAGAATTTGGAAGCGTGTGTGCATCTCTATAAAAATAAAAATTATTAGAGTAGTCTAGTTTTTTACGTGTTCACGTTACGCACTGAAATTAAAGGAATTAAAAAATAACAATAATAGATTTTTTTAAAAACCAAACTTGCATGCATCATCCATCCGCAGACGACTCCTGAAAATTGAACAAGAATGTCTGACTGACTATTTGACGCCAGTAAATAAAAAAGGCAAAAATATAGAGAGAGAATCGAACGATTTTCCCATTGTTGTTATTTCATGCTTTTGCTCGGCTCAAAATATGTGGAAAAAAGAGAGGGGACAAATAAATTGAACAACTGACAACAACAACGGCGGCAATGACGACGTGGATCATGGAATAAAATGATCACGTTTAAAGGAAAAACTACATTAGTATTGGTGACGTTGCTTTTTGAAAAAAAAATATATATCTAAACCACTTCTTTACTCTTCACCACCATACACAATTTTTTTTCGTCAATCGTATTCAATTAAAAGGTTCTGTTACTTCCTCACTATTTTTTTCTGTTCACATTGCTACCAGCAGCATTCATTTTTGTGTCATGCGAGAAGACTCCTGGTCGCCAGGCGGATGATAATGTAAAGCTCGAAGAGGACGAGAAGAAGTTTGTGATGATATTTTCTTTTTAAAATAATACCGTGTTCAAAATGGAATGGGAAATCACGTACGCGCCGTCCACATCTGTGTGATGTATAAAACGCGAGTGAGGGCCTCCACAAAAGAATATATATTTTCCCCAGCCGTCGTCGTCATCCTCTCGTCGATAATAGTGTAAATGATGAGTATCATCAAGAAATCAGCTATGGTCAGCACTGATAGTCGATTGCCACATGATAATACAACAAATTACACTGATCGATATCTTTACACAATTATAAGAGCACTCCTTCACAAAATCAGGGTATCTTAAGGGGAACTTTTGATATTTTTTTCTTGGGCATTTCATTACAATTTTTTTTCTCATAGGCAGAACACGTATGGAAGAAGAAGAGGAAAAGAGAATAATAAATTTTCCACCAAAAACCTATACCTGTCAGGTTGCGAACGCATGCACCGCAATTAAATGATTTCGTATTACATCATCCGTGATTTCTTTCACAAGATATTGGGTAGCTACTTCCTATGTGTGCGTTCCAACTATTTTCTTTAGTAAGATTGAATTAAAGGTTTCAACAAAATGATATGCTTCTCGATTCATCACATTTTGTCACGTATTCCAAAAAGCTTTTTTTCTCACTCGTCCAATCTGACTAGAACTGATTGCAAATACCAACAAATTAAAAATTATTAAAGTATGAGAGAAAAGGGTACAAGATAAGGAGTGTGTGTGGGGAAACGACTTGAAAAGAAATAAAAAAATCTATTGTCTTCTGTAAACCATTGTTCAAACTATAATACAATGCACTGTGAGGAGATGGAGAGGTTTTTTAAAAAACAATTTCACTTTATCATCAAAACATGATATCACGGAATTGTAGTTCCGGGTAGTTGTTCAAAAAACGAAGATCATTTATAATATGGATACATTATTATCATCCAGAATAAATCCATGTGATATATTTTTTTTATTCACTCATTTCTCCACTTTGATTTCTTGTTTCGAGCCATTTACTCAATCCAAATAAAAAATATCTACTACTTCCCGAAGGGAAAACACTTTTTTTCTCGATGTTATAAGAAAATCATGTCATGTTTTGAAAAAAAAGGGATGGAATATTATGTTAAATAAATAGTGACAAGAAGCAGATGAAATGGTGCAATTTGTCATGCTTATCTAGCATTTTGTAAAAGTGCAGCTTGGTAACTTTTTTTCTCCCTTTTTTCCTATCCTTTCTTTTTTTAAGAGGATCTATCTCCTTTCCATTTTTATTTTCGAGGCAGGTTAAAAAGCAGAGTCGCGGTGGTGATTGTCGTGGTTTCCAGCCGGAATCGAACAAAAATGCGCACACGGAGATCCAACATTTTAAAAAAAAGAAGAATACACCACCACCGAAGAACAAAAAAAATATTATGTAAGCTAATCCGCTCCTGCTGGTTTCCTAGCAAGAAACAAAAATCCTCCACTATCTAATGCGGTAGCGGAGGATCTGTGGGAGTAAAAGTAGCATTTTCAGTGGCACAGCAAACGACAGCGGAGAGATGGGAACCGTGAAAAATGATGGTTTAAAAACGCAGGAGGGGAACCTCCAACCAAAAAAAATATATATCAAACTTTTAGAAATCCACTCTCGTTACATTATTATGACTGTTACACACACATAAATACACATGACTTGAAAAGCTTATATAAAAAAGTATGAAAGTTCCGTCCCATTCCGCTCTCCTATTTTTTTATTATTATGACGTATTGACTGTGGCAAATCACAGGAAAAACAACACAACAGCAGCAGCTTGTCTATTTTTTAATACAAAAAGTACAAAAGGACTTCTCTGTGTGTGTCTATGGTGCAGACACAGTGTGAAAACAAAGCTTTTATTTTCGACTGGGAGCCGCTTCACTTGATTGACAATCAGTGGAGTTGATTTGAAAATTGACTTTCAAAGTGAATACATTTAAAGGATGAAACATTTTCTCTCTCTCTCTCTTGTTGTCATGAAGTTTAGAACAAATAGAGCATCAACACGATTACTTCTACTACAATATTTTTTTTTGTTCTTTTCCTGATTCCTTCTTCTATTTACCACATGAGCGCACCACAGCAAACCACCCACTTGTTGTCCTCTTTTGTTCCTATCTACTTGAATTCATGCATGAATGTTTTTGGATGGATGTATTTTCTCCATTTGTGAATAGTTTTTGGCAGCAAGACAAAAGCAATTGACTTAAGTTTCTCTCTGCTCTCCAGTTGAAAACTCAGTTTTTTTTTCCATTTCCCCAGCAAATAAAGCAACACTACTCTCGACACACTGCTCCCTTTCCCCTTTTTTTGGGAATAAGGCAAACGAGAAATAATCGGTTGTGAAGAAATAAACGGTTTTGTCTTACGTCCGATTTCATTCCTCGTTTCGGTCCCATAAAATAAAAGTTGAACCAGCAAAAAAAATATTGTAGGGGAGCTGGAACATATATGAAATGTATGTATAATATATTTCGTTAAGAAGGAAACAAAAACACTGACTTTATTTCACGATCCCACTATTAACATTATACACATCATGATAATAAATAATATTTTTTTCGGGGAAAATACACGGCATAAAAAGGTAATATGGGGAAATATATTTGAGATAACGCATCATCGAGCACTCCTCTCTCTCTCATTCCAAATGGCAATAACAATGAAAACCTAATCGAAGACGATGAATAAAAATGAAATACAATACACATTATGACAAACACGAACACACAATAGGTAAACGACCGTTTTTTTCTTCCATGCATTTTTCACACAAAGCTCGTGTGCTTTCCTTCTGGAGTGTTTTTTGGTACCCCTCCATATTTTGTCGATTTTAGTTTCCATCCTGCCACATGACTTCCCTGAATATGTGTGTGTACTCTATTACTTTTTTACGCACTGTGTCTAGGTCAATCATGTCAAAAAAAGATGGGTTGCTCCACTAAATTTGTTCAAGTAAAATTTTGTGCATAATAGTGAAGCATACACACACACAGCACACGCATCTTCAGCTCAAGTCTACACACTGAACAAAGTCTGAAATTTCGAAAAAAAAATCAATGACTTGTTGTCGTCGGGTTCGTCGTCGTCATTTGATGATAATGAAGTTAGAGTAGCCATGCAGTGATGTGCATATGTACATAAAATACATTTTCCCTTCACCCTTCACTTTCGATCAACATCCTTGTCATCATCCATCCATCCTCTTTTTTTTCTGTGTACAGAAGAAGGTCTCTCACTGCGCTTTTGAACTTTATTTTTTGACGAGGAGGATGATGATGGTGATTTTGAGGCGAAAGCTTTTGTGTCTTGCCACACAGTCTTAGGAATACATAGACGAGAAACAATTTTATGGATGCATGCAGCAGCAGTGGCGATGAAGATGATCACGACGGTCCAAGAAAAAAGCAAATGGGAAAAAAGTGCTTGCTCGCCATGCTGGAGTATTGTCAACATGAGAAAGTGGTGTCACCATCATCATCATCATAGTAAATACACACACACAAGGAAGCTGCACCAAAGAAAAAAGGTAACCGAGTTAGGTAAATGCAGTCAGGGAGACAGGGTTGTGCACAAAAAAAACCGTTGTTTTAGCTAGAATATATAGAATGTGTTCATCGAAGGTTGCATCCACTTTACTCCCCATATTTTTTTTGCAGTATGATGCTTTCCTACTTGTGGTTGTATGGATGAGGTAGTATGAAATTTGAGATGGGAAATGTGCATTCGGTTACTGCTGCTCAGTCGATCTTGGCTCTCTTTTTTTGACCGCGCTTTAAAATATAAAAAATATCATATTGTCTATTTTGAATTGTTTCCAACACAATGCCCACTTTCGCGCGGAACTGCGTGCATTTGGTCTTCAGTGCATTGAACAAAAGTCCTGATGTTCCTATTTGAAACAAATGGTGATTGCAGAGGAGGATTTTAATTGGTTTGGTGCCGTTAAAATAACTTCCTATTCTATGATGCCAATACATAATACATTGATTTGTTTTTTGTAAGTGTGCATTTTTGTAATGTTTTTGTAGGGCTAGGCTTCAAAAGTCCCGTTTGTCATTATACATATTTGAAATACTTATATTTCATTGTTGAAGAGTTTCTAGTTGGTATTTTTCCTTGGTTCAATTCCTTCTTCACACTTCCAACGAAGGAATCTTGTGTGAAGTGCACATTACAAAAGTCCTTAAGACTGAGTTTACGTGTGATTTTTATTTACAGACTGTGATGCTTGCTTATGTCGGCGGTTCATCTTCAAAGAAGGAGCTGCTGCACACACTTCGGAAAAAATTGAGACGGAAACACAATCCTACTTTGCAAGACGCTCATTTCCACGAGAGACGTTTAAAGACATTATTTATGTCCTCATTAAATTGTACAAAGTACACTCATCTCTGATTTTTTTTTACTATTTTGCGTAAACAGACGTTTTTTACAACTCATTATCACAGCATTAAAAAAAGCACAACTTTCTTGGCTACACTCTTCGTCATAAAAATGCATATGTGCAACTTTTCATCACGATGAAAATGATCTGAAGAAAAAAAGAGTTTCTTTTTCTTAATCATTTCGGCAAATCATTTTACTCCCGTCAGCCAAGTTCTTGTAGGATTATCCTCATCATCGTAAACAAATCATTGAAAAAATAAACAAACAGATCAACTCATCATGAGTTTGATTGTTTTTTGACTCTGATGCGCACCAGAGGGGCATATTTTTTTCAATCAAAGGTTTTTATATTCCGTAATAAATTTATACTGCCTAGCTTGTATTTCGCTGGTGCAGGCTGATTTTCCTCGGTGGTTAGGAAAATTATTATAACGCTAAATAAATTAACTAAATACTTTATTGTACCTGTCAATTTGAAATTATCTGATGAAGTTCAGATATGATAAGCGGGTTTACAATTTATAGGTGGAAAAAAGGGAGGCAGGTAGACGGTACACCATCATAAATTGAGCATCATCACTCTTTCCTTCTTTTGCTGGAGGAATCATAGAAGTTAGAGAAAAAAAAATATGTTCCATTACAACAACAATATTTATTCAATCCACATGGCAGAGTACATTTGTTAGAACTTTTAAAAAAGAACATTATTATGTGCTTCTTCTCGAATAAAACATAATTCGGTAGTGTTCAGAAGACAGAAACGGGAATGAAATTAAATGGATTCTTACATTTTCCTTGTTCACTCTTCACATATTATGTTTCACGATAATGCCATGAATTATTATTGTTTTTATTAGTGTAATTTGACACGGACTGTTGATTTTATAGGAAAGAACTGCCGCATACAACTTACTTGTTTTACATAGACCGACATATAATATTATACAATGTTGCGCTCATATTCCATTAGGTTTGCTCCATAACCACTCACTCTAGTTCATATTACAATGCTTTTTTTACGGCTGGATTCAATATGGACTCAGAAGATGGTAATAATGTTCACGTTTGTTACCGTTTTTTCATAAAGTATAAAAAAGTGCAAGTTCATTTGATGCGATGTATAATAATATTTATGATAGATCTATCATCCTCCCTCGGTCCAGAGGCGAGAGCAAGGAAAAAGGAGATTCGATTTTAATCAGGAAAATAGAGTGCACCAGGCTGAAACGCAGTGCGTAGTTATATTTTCTAGCAGATATGATATCCTGCTCCACACACAACTTTTTATACTCTTTGTCTCGGCTGGGATGATGATAACGAAATATATTTTCAGCCAGCTGGGCCCAAATGTCTTACCATGATGCACCTCTCCTTTTTTTTGGCGAGATGGAACTGTAGAAAATGTTTCTATTTATGAGTTTATCTAATGTCATAATAAAGCTGAGTCGTCTTCCAAGCTTAATTCAGTTGTTAACTAATCAGATCAGTGAGAAAGAAAACAAATGTTTGGGAACACAAAGAATTAAACTTAGAAAAGCAATTTGTATATACCCAATGGTAATAATATATTTTTTTTATAAAAAAATATTACCCCGACGCCTCCTTACATCAGCGTAAAAAATTTGTTAAAATATAATTAGACAAATGGACCACCAATACATTTTCTCTACTAATCAATTAGCACCACCGTTCTCATGTAATTCCTGTTGTGCAACAGATAACTCAGTGTTTTTTGACGTACCTACTCTCGTAATTTGGTGTGACGTACCTTGGTAATTGATATGTACACAGAGTTATTTGTTATCATGTCATCATCTTCTTCATTGGTCTCATTCCCCGGTGGAACATGTAAGTGGAGCAGGTTTTTTTCTGACGGATTTCCACTGAATTATGTTACAACCGACACAGCACCAAAAAAACGAATCACCACAGTACAAAAAAAAGATGGAGGAGAGTATGTATACCGCCTGCCTGCACAGTGTGGATCCATGATTAAAAAAAGAAAGGAGTGAAGAGAGGTGCCGTCTGTTGCTGTGAAAAGTATTTCCGATCTTCTCTAATCGTGTTGATACCAGCCTGTTTCCTCTCTCTCTCCTCTTCGGGGAAACAGGACAAACAGAATTAGAACATCAGAGATGAAAAATCTTGGCGTGATGCAACCCTGCTCATTTATTATTTCATTTCCCATGGCTGATAAAGTTTCCATTTCCAATTAACATGGAAGCAATTTCGCTTGCCAGGCGACGTGCTCCTCTTCTCCAGCAAAAAAAAGTGAAATCATCTGTGCTCGACTAATAATAATATTTTATGTTGATTGTTATTAAATCTGGAAATGAGATTGTCAGAGAACAAAAACAAAATCAATTTGTCTCTTTGTCTGCATTTTGTATCCTTTAAAATGGTGGAGAACGGGAGATCTTAACAATTTTTAATACTGTTCTCCGTCCCCACAAAAAACAACAACAATCATTTGTGGAAAAAATAGAAGAAGTGAGTAAAGTGGTTGGAAGGATAGTTATTAAAATTGAATTTTTATTATTAATTTCACCAGCTCCGTTCTACTTTTATGTTCTTCATTATCATTTTTATTGTTACGATCAGAAGCTAATAGAAATATGGTGGAGGTAGGAGAGCAGTAATTTTCGGATCTAATGGGGACCTAATGCCACCTCATTTTTATTGTTTTAATTCTGCCAGAAATCTCTATTGTCCCAGATATGACTAACCCATTTGAAATATGTTATGGTTTCCAATTTTATTTTATTTATTCTTTTTACAAAACTGGCCATTTTTTAGAGAGAGCCGCATCCGAGTTTTTATTACTCAAATTACATGTGAGCTTATTTGCTTCTATTTTCCAGAAGAACGAGAAAGAATAAAAAATGATT
The DNA here is from genome assembly GCA_027744215.1 of Troglopedetes dispersus. Taxonomy (NCBI): domain Eukaryota; kingdom Metazoa; phylum Arthropoda; class Collembola; order Entomobryomorpha; family Paronellidae; genus Troglopedetes; species Troglopedetes dispersus. Next base: position 18,952 of record JAHZNF010001032.1, read on the forward strand.
TCTTTTTGGTGGGAGTGTTGAGTCTTGTTTGCATCTCCGTTTCCAGTTCATATATTATTATGATCATGTTTGAGTTCTCCTAATGGGACGGGCAAATGCTTCTTTCTCGTTCCCGGTCTCAAATTTCCGCAAAGCATTCTCTCAAAGTTGATTACGGTTGTTGTAGTCAAGAATGTTATTCAATTACGAATACGAAATGGAGTGGGACAAAAGGCCTGAGAATCTGGGAGCAAGCAACTGCGCGTCAGAATAGATGAGTTGGGTTTCATACAAATTTTGCATAAAACAAGGGAAACTTATTTGCCTTCCCGAGTGAGTTGCGAAAACACTCCACCTCCTTATTTATGTGGATATCATTGTTTTGCTCGGAATGAATGAATAAATAAAAATTCTGGTACATAATTTCACTCTCAGTTTTCTTGGATCCTCCACACACAGCTCCATAATGATGAAATAATTTTGATGTCTTTCTCCACTCCCTTAATTCTTCTCCTCTGCTCTGTGGAGCAGGCGAAGGCGAACAACGGAGAAAGGGTGGAGAGAGAAAATGTATGGGAAAGGAAATAGGAGGAAGAGGTAGAAAATTTGGAGGAGCATTCCACATTATTCCATTTTACAAAGGAAATTAACAAAGCCGAAAATAGCTTCTTTTTTCATCTCTTCTGTGAATGAGATGTTTACTCTTGTTTTTAGCAGTTGTTCTGAGAAAAAGGAACCGGGACACGAACCAACCCAACCACCACCACACAACACACCACACACACCAGCAGAGCGCACACAGCAGCTCCCGAAGAACAGAAGAGAAACTGCTCATGTTTAATATTTAATATTTTGTGGAATTAATTTGTCTGCCTACAGCGAAGAAATATGAGAAGCGCAAGAAAAGTCGTTGTTTCCTTTCCCCCAAGAGAAATGAAATGATGACGAGGATCCCATACTGTGGCCTTATTTCTTTCCATTTCGCCTCGGCCTCCATCCATATTATCCATCAAGACATTACGCTCCTCTTTTTCTCCGGTCCACTTTACACGGGCATATTTAACGGCTACTTTGCCCGTTTCTTCTCTTCTTGATCCTCTTCTGTGCCGCCTGGAAATGGTACGTAGTGGGAGCATTGAGAGAAACCACTTATAAGTATTGCTCTCCGAATGGGATCTCTGTTTTCCGAGAGAGCAAGAAAAGTAATAAAAGGAGATCTGCTCCTCTTCGAATAATATATATCAAGAATCAAGGGAAAAGACTGGAGTGGGAAGCCCACCTTCTCTTTGCTTGTCATTAACTTTCACTTTTCACTCTTTAAATGGAGGGCTGTGTGCATGTGTGTGTGGATAGGTGCCCCGGGATAAATCCAGAAATAAATTAATAACAATGTAATGTTGCCGGAGTGAGTGAGTGAGTGAGTTGTGTACTGGAGCAAGGCCATCATCATCACACACACAAGCTTGTACTTAAAACAAGCTCAAACTTTGTAATACATTTTTTGGAGAAACACCACCAGACTCCTCTAAATATATTATGGAAGCTTTTACTTAATTCATCTTCAGTTGTGTAAAATACTTGCTATTTTCTGAGTAACAACCTTTTCCCATTTCTTATGTCTTGCTTGTGAACAAACATCTTTCTTTCCTGATTTTTTCTACACAGAAAGATGGAACAAGCAGAAAAGAATGTTTCAGCCTTTTGGTGCTGTGTTCCCAAAAAAAGGGAGCAACTGGGCAAGTAGAATTAATATACGAGGTCGAGTTATAAAAACTTGAAGAATATTCTGGTGAAGCTATAATTTCAAATGCTGTCTTATTAATTAAAATGCAAAATTGGAAGGAGTAAAGAAATAGGAGTACGTATTATTTACAAGAGAGAGAGAACATAATTTTCTTTTCAAGCTTTGACTCCTCTTCTCTTTTTTAATGCTATGGACCACACAAACAAATGGAAGTGGAGAGGAGAATATATTTTTTAGTGGGCTATATTCTCCTGGGTTCGATTTTCCTGGGACATTTTGTTCCACATTGAAACTAACTTTGATGTAATTTTTATTTTCCCTTTACAATCTTATTACCAAGTCTAACTGTTCATGCACACAGACAACAAAAGAGGACCTAGAGAGTTCTAAAATATTTACTGCTTTTTCTGGAATAATAAGAATTTACACGAGTTTATGCGGTGGAGATTGGAGAAGGAAAGATGGAATAAGTAAAAGAAAAAAGTTTTTTTTAAACTTCACTTCATAAAACATGTGCATAATGTTCCTACTGTACAGGGAGTAATGGAAGCAATTGTAATTTGGAATGAAAAGTTGTTAACAGCCAAAAAAAAACTATAAAAAAGATGGAAAAAATATTTTCTTCTTGCAGCTTTACAAAATCGATTTAGAAATTAACTGCACATTTATTCACAATCATAATTTCCTTGTGAGCAGTTTTTCCTCTGAAGATGCACGTGGGAGTAAAATAAAAGAGAGTATTTCTCATCTGCAAACATGAGGAAATCTATAGAATGGCCTCTACGTTTTCATCCTTTTTGAAGGCTCCCAACAATTTATTTCAAATTGCTACATACATTACGGAAAAGATTCATTGTAACATGTTGGATCTAACATTAGAAAAAGAGTATTGATTAAAATCTTGCCAAAAAAATGAAATAGTGCTACATTACTACATGCATTAATAAAGATCTTATGGTTGCCTCAACTAATTTATTTTTGGACTAAGTGGTCACATCTCGAAAGTCAACTTCTCTTAAGATCGCAAAGCATACATTAGTGTACCCCATATAATAAGGTGCAGTAATGATAAGCATTGCACAGGCAAAAAAATAGCAAGCAAGCAGACAAAAGAATGATGACGGACAACGTATCGATTGACGATGGCCACGATGATGATGATGATGATGATTACATTATTTAAAATGCAAAGTTATATACCTACATGAAAAAAAGTGAAGCAAGCAAGCAGAGTGCAGGCACGGTGGTGGTGCTGCACTCTTGCCTTTTTCGGCTACGCTCTTTCTCCCGAAAGGATGAACCCATCTTCTACGAAATAGGTTGATAGCCGAGCCAAAAAAAATTTACATGGGACGACACGAATACACATCAAAGTAATAATACTCAGCCAGGCAACTTCCAAGAAAACACACACACACACACACACTCATTATTATACTCAAGTCTATGATTCTCGGGGTAACCCGAGAATTTCACCTTCGACAAAGATTCTCCATTATGCTCGGGAAAGCTCCCACCACCTTTTTTCCTTCTGAGCAAGGAAACGAAACGCACGGAAACATCGTCTCTGTCGACACACCTTTATTATGGTGTGCTGGGATGCGTCTACCTACACTACTTCCGCTTCCAGTATCGGATAACAACCCTGGAGCATCGATTATTCCAATCTTGTTGCAAATGTACTGGATCCAGGCAGCCGCCCACGAATATTACACTACTGTGCTTATGGATAGGATGATACAATATATATTTTTGATGCATAATATAACTATATTTTTTGTTATCGAGAAACTATGCATGTTGAGTAGGAGTCTTTAATGGTCTGGATGGAGTATAAATACATGTAAAATGGAGAGGCATTTAAGACGCTTCACTTTTTTTTGCATTTTTATCACTATTTACCATGCATATAGGTACACGTCACGTCTCCTATCGATTTCAAATACTGTCTCGGTTTTTTTTCCTCCATTTTTTTTCCACGTGCATAATAAAGTCTGTCTTGAATTGGAAAAGTGGCTGCATAGTAGTGTTTACACGAACTCTGGAGAGTACATGTGAACTTGATGGAATTATATTATGTAAGGAATATCGAGATAGAAATGGATAAGTGCCATCCCCACACTTCTCACACGCCCTTTCCTTCTTTCGTGTCTTTGCTTATTGCACAAGAGAAAAAATATATATAATATTGCTGCCTTTTGGGAAACATGAGTATTTCTACTCTGCTGACAAGGTAGTCTATGCGCACACCAAACTTTTCTTAAAAAAGAAAGTCACTGCAAAAGATGGATCAGGAAATAAGATGGGATAAGACCGAGAAAAAAATGGAGGTTTTGAGAAAAAAAAGCAAATGATTCTTCTTAAAAGTAAAGAGTAGGGTTGGTTTGCTAACGTAAATGTATTCTTTTTTTCCTCAGCCACACACCCAAAAAAATACAGTGAAATCTCTACACAAACAAGAATAAAAAAGCAAGAGTTCAACTTTATAATACGAAAGTGAAGGAGTTTAATCCCAGAAAAAAACTATATATTGTTTCACGTTAGTCGACAGAATATTATCGGATGAAGGAGAAAACTCTTCTCAGTTTTCTCTCCTCGAATAAAGTTTTTTTTTTGCTCTTTCCTTAACTTTCACGGACACAAGGAGAAAAGAAAGGAAAGTTGATGGTTCACCATGCTCCATCTTCCTTTCTGGAGGGCATACAAAAAATTTAATTTATTCCGTAAAGATAACAATAACACACACACACGCATTGGAATATATTTATAAAGAAAGTGGGGGAAAAAAGCTCACACTTGCCTTCTCGACTCCCAACGATTAAATTGCGATGTGTCTGGCATTTCAAAGTAAGACTGACAAGTTTATCTTCCTATATAATCCGTATAAACATTAGCACAGTGTGTTCAGAGAAACAAAACTTTTATTTGTTGCTCTAACTACAAATCAACAACAGATTCGAAACAATAGAGTAAACAAAGTTGGATATATTATTTTTTAGGAAAACAATTCCCTATTTAGAAAAATATATAAAAATTTTCTTCATTCCTCGAACAAATTCATCCCTTCCAGCATTCAAAAGCTTTTTCTAACTTTCAGACAAAACGAAAATGGATGATAAATTTTGGTAAGCACTTATCCATTTTGAAAAGCATCCCTTGAAAGCTAACAAATCTTAAAAAGAAATTTCTCTTGAACGAACAACATTGATAAGGGGCAACCTAAAGCATTTTATTTTTCACACACGCGCTCCACCAACTCGGAACAGAAAGGAGTCGTGGAATTTTTTTATCTATCTCTCTTTCACACAAAGCCATTAAGCATTAGAGTGATATCGAATTTTGGATGTGTCTGTGGATTCGGAGAAACCGACTGCCGTTATTTGAAGAAGTGAAGTGGATTGGCTGGACGTGGTCTGGTGGTTGTGGTATGCGAACTGCAACGGAACGCAAGCTCAAAGTTGCGACCATCTCCAGTGGCTGCTTTTTCCTAGTACGCTCCTATCTACATTTTTCCCTTCTATGTAAAGTGACCCGTTGCCTGGAATCCTGTGTGTGTGTGGAAAGGAGCAGAGCACGAGCAGCACTCTGAGCAGTGTGTGCTGTACCTTCTGTGCTGAAAAAAATATCGCTCATGTAACCTTTAGGAAAAGGGAAAATCGAAGGAAAAAAAAAGAAAGCATCGTTTTGCACTCGCGTGGAGGCGCATGCATCCCAACTCGAACACAACCTCCATAACATTCTTTTCCCCAAAAAACATATATATTGTGTGTGTGTGTGTGTGTGCGAGTACGAGTTTGATTGCAATGAAAATGAAATAGAAACGGAGAAAGTGGAGATGCGACTCCGAGCAAACTTGACGATGATGATGACTCCGACTCGGAGAGAAGATGAGAGAGAGAGCAGAGCATTTTTTTTCTTTCACGGTAATCGCTGAACCAGTCACCAGCCAACCACCAGTCGTATCTTTTCGTTCGCTCGTTTCCTTCTCGCTAAATCCAGAGAGAAAGAAAATATATATACGCCTTTCCCACCAAAAACGGAACAATGAACAGTCGGAGAAAGTAGGCAGTCGGCATGAGAAATAAAGGCTCGCAATAGTAGCTTCGCAGGGACACACACACACTCTCTCTCTCACTCGTTCACTTACTCGCTGCACAGAAGGCAGAGAGAGAGAGAGAGAGAAAACGACTATCACTGTTATGCTTTTTCTTGGCGATTATAGACAGGCCCCCTCCACCTCCTCTCGCCGTTTTATTCCCTACCCTTATTTCCTTTCTCGATGTCTATGACATTTTCCATGGTAAACAAGCCATGTCCCACTCTCACGAAAAAAAAATACTCTGAATGCTGCTGCTCCTTTCTTTCGTCTGTTTTCGTGCATTTCGTTACATGAATGAGGATTGATATCAACCAACCCTTTTTCCGAGCATCAGATAATAAAAAAAAGCACAGAGATAAGTCCAACTGTGCGCCTCCTGCGAAATACATGGGTGGTAACTTATTTCAATGGAAAAGGAAAAAAAACAATTCTTTTAATTCTTTATACATAACGAGACGTTTCCTTTAAATTCACTAGCATATTATGCACGAGCGTAATTAACAACAGGGTTACATTAGTTTTGTGCATTTGTCACTAGTGAACTTGAAGCTATGAATTCTGCTCCGCATTTTCAATACTAATTAGATAAAAATTATAATTTCCAGCTACATGATAGAAGACAAAGAAATTGATAAATAATCCTGAAACTGGTTCGTGCAAGTTCAAATGGAATTAAATTGTGCTCACATGTAATTAGGTATGTAAAAGATACGTTTTTTTGTGAGTGGACTACTGATATCACTCCGCATATCTGAAATGCGCGTTTGTTTTATGATATTAAGTACGCTTTTAACACTGCTGCTGACTCTTGACCCGGGCTACCTTGGCTTCATTTAATTCAAGTTTAATTTAATGAGCTTTGCACAGAAAAGTTCATCTCGGAAGGCAACTGATAGTCAATGTTGTCAATACACCTGTTTTAATGTAGCGATAGGTTTACTCATATTAGATTATGAGCACCAGAATTTCTTTTATTTAAATGTATGCATATTTCTGTCTCAATTGTACACATCCGATTGATCAGAAAAGAACAGTATGGATCTCCAACCTCATTGTTTGAAGGTTCCCCACGACTTCATGGTGAGTGGTCCTCCTGTGTACACAGTGGAAACCCAAGAGTCCATTTGACCTCACTGCCACTTCTCCTTGTACAATGTGCATTAGTTCAAACTTCATGAATAAATGCATAACTCTAGCATGAGCTCATAAATTGATTTGGGAAATCCCATAAAATGCATTTGCAAGCTACTCTCGTTGTTACCTGAGTGACTCAGGCTGAGTCTTTCTTCTTCAAGAAAACTTCACTCACCTTTCCTGTGTCGCAACAAAAAGAAGTCTAGATATTTATTTTGCATATATAAATTTGTGAGTAATTTTGCCGCTGGTAAAAGCTGATTGAATTTGAATACCAAAATAATTTCTGGAATTCTCCACAGAGGTCCAAATAAAAATTGAACATCAACGAATCAAACCACAAAATAATCCCCATTTGAAGTGACGGGAAAGAAAGATGACAACCACCCTCAAATTATTTTTTTTGCATAATTTCTCCGCGAAATACCTGACCGGGTGTGCAAATTTCAGGTCAAAAAATTCTTGAGCAAAAACGGCAACCGTCACACATCCCACACACCATTGATAAAAGATGTGCTGCTGCTGTGCTGTTGCTGTGTTGTGTGCAGCAGAGTGAGTAGCAGAAGTCCAAAAAATCCTTCTTATGTGTTAAGGAACATCATTATTACCGCCGGTAGGCATTTCATACCACCCGAGGAGAGTGATGAAGCGAGTGGATACCTGGGCGTGCAATGATCTTAAATCGTCTTTATTGCACTTGTTTATTTAATTCATCTTAGAAGCTGCAAAAAAAGTGAGTAGGACAACAGAAGCGTAGCGAAGGGATTGGCTCAACCCTGAGCAAAAAACCTATACTTGTTGTCTGGCAGAAGCAGTGATAACTAACGATATAAAATAATAAGATTTATTTTAATTCAACAATGTTGTTCTAGCTTTACAAAACATCTGTCCATGCGCAAAAAAAGTAGATTATTATTATATTTTATAGGAAAGCTAGGAAAATAAATTAGATATTAATAATAATAAAGAATGCCAATTGTAAATAGGTGGATTCAAATATGCAACTAATCTTTTATGATCATTTGCTCTCCACTTTACATTTACACTCACGCCTGAAATCATCTCTCTGGTGAGATCTATCTACTGCAACAACAAAAAAGGTGATGCAGCACCGAGGCCAACGAGTCTCCTGTAACGAACTTCAGAAGCAAGAAGCAAGCTTGGACCGGTAACCACACATCAGACATGTGTGTGCAGAACAGCATGTGATTGCAATCAAGGAATAATCTTGTAATAAGTAACCACGTATAAATACGCTGAGCACCTCGAAATGAGGGGTTGTGTGTCAATTAATGGAATTGAAATCACATTTCTTTGAGCCTCATGCTCCTCACCCAAAACAAAAGAGTGAAGAAGTGAAGCAAGCATAGATGAGCAAGTGCTCAAAACAATAATCACAAGAGTCAGGGTCATCCTCAGTGTATTTATCATTCTGAGGATAATTATAAGCGAGAGATGAAGATCTGACCAAGAAGGTGGCTTCAAATGAAATGAGCTTCTTTCTGGTTTTCTCTGGAATTTACATCTTGGGGCAGCTCTCTCGAAAAAATAAAATACCATACAATGATCACGATCAACTTGCTGATGATAATTGTAAAAGATGAGGAGAGAAAAAAAGGAGCACAATTCAATCTTATATATTTTTTTTCAAGAAGGAATATTATTCGAAATGAAAAGGAATGCTGAGGAGAACAAGATTTAACTTTTTTCACAGAAATGCATATCATTTCCACGATTTGACCATTTCATCAAGACAAGAATGCTGGTTGCTCCTGAAGCTTCTTATTTCTGATGCTTCCTTTTTGGTTGTAGATACTCAACCCCTGTTCTCTGGTAATGTGTGTGGCTGCTGGGCAAACAAAGATTTTTCTGTTTCATTTCATTTTCTCTCCGCTTTTCTCTCGAGCACACTTTCCGTCCCGTTTTTTCCCTATTGTTTCTTCTTTTGTTCTTTGATTTTTTTTTGTTTGGGATGGGATCTTCGTTCTTTTTTTGTTCTCTGAGATCGGAGTGGGACGAAAATTTTCTCATATCTTTTATTAGTTTGATATTAGTTTTTTCATATTTCCCCTTTTTTCTTTCTCACTACTATTTACCGACTGACTGACTGAAATGAAAGTTGACCCATGGCAATACCTTCTCATGCTCCATGCGAGCATCTTCCCCTCGAAAAAAATAGTGGAATTCTGGCCTTTCTTACATTGTTATTACAATTTTTAGTATAATATTTTACACTTGTGAGATGCGAGACTTGGCAAAAGCACGAAGTGCTGTCAGGTAACGTCCATCCAACAAAAATCACCACCACTTGATTTTCAGTAGACCATTACTTATCTCTCATTTTTTTTCGCAGTGGCAAACAATTCCACTTTTTTAATGTAATATTTTTTTCTTGTTCTCGCCCTTTCTTCCCTTTTGTTTCATTTCAGCCATTTCATTATCTTTCCACGTGACGAGTAGCAGTCAAAATAAACTGCACAAAAACAAAATACAGCAAAAATAAAGGCAACAGCCATAAGATCCACTTGTCCCTTCCATCCATTTTTTGTTTCACTGACCATGTCTGGGACTAGTTGAAGAAATGAAACTGAAATGATATAATATACTGGTTTCCTAACAAAAAAACAACAGTAATAGAGCGATGATATAAATAAATACCTACCAGCCTACCAACTTGTTCTTCGAGTAAAAAAAAAGTCGACTGTGTGAACATCTAGCCATACACCTTACAAAAATTGATGAACGAATGAAAAAAAGTAAAAAAAAGGTAATTATATGTGGCAGGCTTGTTGGGGCAGATAAGACACCGCCGAAAGCATTTCATCTCGACAAACCTTTTTTTTCTTCTTCTTTTAATTCTTTCGTTTAAGATGTATATTTTTTACCAGTGAAATCGTCTCATTTTTGGATCTGAAAAATATAGTTTATTTTTTTCCTCATCAAAACTGGAGTAATAGTGATGATGCACATTATTCGACTCACTGAACCCACATATCTAACAATTTCAGACAGGGTGGAACAAAAAATGCAGCAGAATATAAAAAATATATATTTGAGATGGTGGTTCCAGTGAAGAAAGGTTTCAGAGCTTTACATTTTGTTTTCGAATGAAATCAAATATAATAAAAAATATATGTATCAGTTGCATCCTTCTTTTCGTTTCATTTGTTTCCCTTTCGGTGAGTGCTCCCTTTGTGGCACTTTTTTTTATTCTCAATTTTTGGTCAAAGAAGGAAGAAGGCATAACGTTTTCACTTTTCTTCCCTTTTTTCTGGGACGAGCTTCACAAACTAGATATCCCTCCAGAACTCCTTACCTAGCTTGGCCACATGATACTCACTCACCGTTCCTTAAAAAATATGTATATGCATAGTGCAATGTATAAAAAAGAAGAGCAGGAGTATCGAGCGCGTAAAATATGAAAACAAGACCGGCTTCAAGATGAGCGAGTAGGCAAGGTCACGATTCCTTTTTTTCATCGTGCTCGTTAGATCATCATCATCATCATCGTCTAATCCGGCAAAACACCACCACACTTTCTTCCTAGCACTTCATGCTCCATAGTTAACTACCCGGCCAAAAAATTCTAGCTATATGTATATGTACTGTGCTCATATAATAAAGACGGTATTTAGTTGATGCCGGTCGGATATCTTTTTAGGGGACAGCGAGAGCAAAAAAAAGGAGCACTTGTTAGCACCATACAAACCACCACTAAAGCTTGGCCCAAAAGAGGCCAACGAGGTTTAAGACAAAAAATCGTTTTTTATCTAGTAATATTACAAGTGGTGGTGTACTGAAAAGAGGGACCAGAACGGACAAGTTTTTTCTAAAACAGCAGAGGTTAGGTCTGTGACCAAAAAAACTTGAAGTTCACGGAAACTTATTTAAGATAAGTTATAAAATGTTCACCCTGTCGTCGGTTACAAGAAAGCATTTTGTATATCGAAAGTGAACATGATCTAGTTGCCGATAAAAGATAATGATGAAGGAATCCAATCAAAGAATTAATCATAATGTATCATCTCATCTTTCTTTTTTTTATTCCAGTCAAAATAAAGATTTTTTTTCTCGATATTCCGACAAGATTATATTACCCTTTTCCTTTTACAAACCCTCCCTATTCTTCTTTACTCACTTGAATGAGTTGGCACATCTAGAAAACAATAAGTTGCCGATAACCGCACACACTCGTACACACAATTATTCTTTGCATGATCACTCTCTTCTCTCTGTGTTTTTTGTTACCCCTTTTTTGAAAAGTTCAATCTTGTTTTGTTTCTAAGCTTCATCTTGAAAAAGGGAATCATGTTTACTCACTGAGTCGGATTTTCCAGTTACACAAACTTGGCGTGAGATTAATCATGCAAAAAAAGAGAATGAAGTGGAGGGAAGTCAGAAAAGGAGAGCGACATCAGAGAGGACGGTGAAGAAGGGGTACCTCCCAACGCTCGTCATCATAATAATTTGATACACTACTTCAAAAAATATATATCACAACACACCTACATGAACTTATCATCTGAAGACTGCACATGATGCGCACTCGTCAACAAACTGTCATCATCCTTATATTTTTTACGGCCTTCGTCAAAGACTTCCCGGCAAATGACGTTTGACATGTCTGAGTGGATTTGACTTGTAAACACTCGACAAGCTACCTTTATATATATATATATATTTTAAGATAGTCTCAGAAAACCCAGTTGCTATAACGGAGCATATGCAACGAAGCACCAGAGATAAGAAAATTTTTAAGTGAGCGAACACAATATTTTATTTTGGAAAAGGTCTGAGAGATTTCTCATAAATAGGCTGACACTTGAGACTGCTTCCGTACAACCTGAAGCTGTCTGCTCACTCAAGAGAAATAACAGGAAAAAAATACATGGTTTTTTCATCAAATCTGTTTTCAAAAAAAATTATCTCTGTGGTCTCTACCGTTTCAATTTTAGCTATGGTCTTGCTAGCGTTTTTTTTCATATTTTTCGTCATACTTGTAAAAGTATTAGGGAATTACGGGAGCGGTTGCTATTAAAACACTGTTTTCTCGGGCAAGGATATCGCTTAAGCACATCACATAACAATCTATCTTATTATTGTGTTTCCTTCAGCGATGAGTAATGTGGTGGGCATGAGCCCACCATGCCTCGTGGTTCCGTGTTATTTATTTCTGTATTATCTCCATTTTAATTTCATTTCGCGGCGTAATGAGTTCAAGCTAAATATTTATGCAAGAAGGATGGCAAAAACGGGGAATAATGACCTGACAACGATATGCGCCGATGATGATTATGACCTGAGTCTAATTTTTTTAGGAAACCCTACATTTATACAAATATTCACAATTCAACAGTATCTCTTATTCATTTATCAATGCACTTGCTCCGCAGACAAAAATATAAAAATGAATATTATTTTTTTTTTGTAGATCTCCTTCCCCTTTTTACACCTGCTCTGCTTCCTCCACTTTGTAGTTTTGCCAAGTGCTTAAATGAAGGTATGAACACAACACTCGTAATCTTATCATTCAATTTTTTTTCACGTGTGTGTGTGAGTGCACGCTCCTTCCACTATCTAAACACTTAGAGATATATTTAGGAAGCGCCTTACTGTGCTAATTGAACTAAGCACGTAAAATGTAATACGTGTGTAGTAGTGATGATGATACGCTTCGTTCTTTTCTGCTTCAAGCAATCTGAGTGATCGACATGAATTTTCTGCTTGACATTTTGACTGGTCATAATTTTAACTTGTGTGCGCTATTTTTTTCCCAGTATTTATTGCGAGTGGACGTGAAGCGTTTATTGCCATATAAAGTGCCAGCTGAAGTTAGTTCCCTTCTCTCCACTTTCCTTTGCATGGGCTATCTTTAGACAATTCCCCTACGCAATAATAATAAAATTGTAGTAATAATAATAATATGCACTAACTGGTAATAATAATGAGAAATTTTGTGAACGCGAGTGTGGCGAAATGGGATTACAATTATCAATACGTTTTTTTTCTTTCGTGAAAAAAAAATTGTGACTACATACTTTACACGTTCCTTTCATACTTTTGTGGGATGTGTTTTTTTTAACTTTTGAGAAATATGCACGAGGCACAAATGCCGGTGCGGGCCATTTATTCAAAATACCTACTACATATATATAAGATGATTTAGAAAAAATGCAGTGATGATGATGATCAAGAGGAGTAAGGTGGCATGAAACAATCATTAGATGTGTGTGCATTGTGTGTGGTGTGAGCAAGGAAAGATATGTTATTTTTACAATTTTTTCTCTCCTCAACTACAAATTTGTTGAATTTTTGTAACACGAGGTACAAATGTAGAATATTAGTATTCACGTTGATTTGCTCGATGTGAGGTGAAGTTGTAATCAGTAATATGTAATAATAATAATCATAACAATAAAACTCTATTAGATATTAGTAGCGAGAATTTTGTGTGCTTTGAAGACGCTTGCTCCTACACATTTTCCTAATAAATTGTAAATACTCTGCTCAGACTGCTTTCAAAGAAGAGGAGGTAGAAGAGTTTTCAAGTGAGGAAAATGTGCAGCCATGGGAAAATGGTGTAGTAGTCGGATGAATTGGATGTGTCTGTGTGCACCTATTCAAAGAAGAGGAGGTAGAAGAGTTTTCAAGTGAGGAAAATGTGCAGCCATGGGAAAATGGTGTAGTAGTCGGATGAATTGGATGTGTCTGTGTGTGCACCTCTCTCTCCTGGTTTGGCAGCTGTTTCTATGTTAATTTGCCTGGCTCTATCTAGCCATGCTCCCTCATTTGCCATATAACTCTTTCTTCATTTGCTCATCAGAACACGAGCAAAAAGGCTGAAGGCCGGATGTAGCATATGTGAAGTTTTGAGCTGTGCTCGTGAGGAATACCAAGCAATATTGAGAGAGGAGAATCGTGCTCCTTCACCTAATCCCTGCTCAAGCACATGTGAAAGGAAAGAAAAAGACGAGAGAGCCCATTATCATTTAGATTAAGAAGCGGACTGTGACTCTGGAAATATTTTATGATAATTAATGTTGAGAGATGATTTAATTGGAAAATCCATGTCTGAATATGAGCACAACCAGAGATAGTTTAGTGAAACCATGCCTTTTGTTGATTTGATGCAAAGAGAAGTACAGAGATCTCTTCTTTTGTTGGTTTGTAATCATTTGTCTGTTTGTCCAATATTTTGGTTTTGTAAAGTTTGAGTTTGAAAATTTGGTATTGCTGACTCAAATAAATTTAGATTTATCCATTTTATCCTGAGTAAAAATAAATGGAAATATTGAACCAGGTTCTGCCAATGAGACAAGTGATGACACGTTCATGACGCTTTTCACCCGCCGTTCCCTCCGTGCTGATAAGTAAATGTCTCCTCATTCAAATGATTCACTTTTATTAAAATATAATTTTTCTCAATAATAAATTACCTTTATGTACTAGCAACATTTTTCAGTTAATTTCTAAAGTTTAATATTTTTTTTTAACAAAATATTTCAAAAGCGGAATTTCCCATCTCTAATAATAACCTACTTTCGCAACCTGTCAACCTCGGTTTGCAACCGGTTTTTTTGTTCCTTCTTCTTCTGTGCTCCTACGAAGTACGTGAACATTTACACACAAACATATATCAAAGTGAAGTTTTGTTGTGTGTGCAATAAACAACGACACCATAGGAAGAACACTTGATATGATAATCCTGTACTTGCTCTCTGTTTGTAACCACATACATGATTATTTTAGCAGCAGTCATATAAATTTTAACAAATAAGGCTTCCAGTACCTCAATTGATTATATATTTTTTTTACTTTTTTAAAAATAAAATGAAAAGTAAAAAGGGGAAGTACCACCAATCTGCCATTCTCTTGGCAGAGATATCTTCAATAAAACAAAAGCTCATTGTTACATATAGTATGTCCATCAAGTTGAAATTGTATGCATTATTTTTTTGTTCAGCTGTGGCAAGTCATTCTTGTACCGTATATCATTATGATGATCGCTGTACAATTATTCCTCACTATTACTTTTTATTAGTATTGCTAACTCCTGTCTTACAATTGTTATTAATATTAATAATAATGTTTGTGAACTCAGCGGAATGAAGAAAAAAAATACAATCTTTAATTGCAGGAGTTATCCTAATAATCGCATATTCTCACTGACAATTCCAAACATGATAAAATGTGGACACGGACATTACCACGAACAAACCTGCCTACTTTTCTTCTCAGATTTATAATTTTCTGTTTTTTAAGAGAACTACTACCGTTCACCGGCCACTTCTTCGTCCATCCGTCGTGAAGTAATCGTCTTCCTTGCAACTCCCTCATCTCTCACTCGCTTCAAGAGGAGGTGGTGCAAAAGGAGGAAAAAAACGAGAGGTTGTAATCGTTCGTGTAAAATGCAGCAGAATATTAAAATTGCATGCATACTTCATCATTCATTATTATGATTGTAACGAGAAAAGACGTAATCGTAACACAATAAAAGGGAGCGAGAAGCTGGTTGTGTACCTAAATAACGATAACAATAAATCTATTGTGATAACACTCCGATAGCCATAATAATCCTAAAGCAATTAATTTGAACAAACAGTGGTGCTTGTAAGTACCAAAAAGTACAACGCTACTATACGATTTTAACTTCGAGCAGCTACAATAATA
>JAHZNF010001033.1:0-10246 GCA_027744215.1 Troglopedetes dispersus
ATTCCGGATAACACAAGGGCCCAGGAGCTTCCAGATTATCTCTTCGACTTCCGGTCTTGTTGATCCAGTTTATTCGAATAGATTCTTTCAACTCCTCAGCTGGGATGTAACCTTTAAAAATTATGCTGGAAACTTGTCCACATTTTGGGTGACGAGTGGAAGAATCCTTGTGTGACAATTCGGCTCCATAGTTGACCGCAGTTGGGGATACCGGCTTTCCAAGTTTTCGGTTGAGGAGAGGAGCTAATATTCTCGTCACAAGGAATCGATAAATGTAAACTGGCAAACTGAACACGAAGGCAATTATAAAGTAGAAAATGAATCCTATCGCCAGAAGTGTGGTCATATTTATTATTTGGTTTACGTACGTATTATATAAAGCTCAAAAAATAATTTTACTAAAATGGGTCAATGAACACAAATGTGGATGTACGTATTTTCATAGTAAAATCATTCAGAAAAAAATACAATCGATTTAATCAACATTTTTGTTAAAATTATTTTAAAAATTAATATAAAATTCTTTTGCAATGTGTTATCTTCAAAAACTGCGTCAATGTGAAGGCATGTTACTATACATTCTTAACAGGTCTGGTATGATCTGCGTTTTAATGATTCTCACAGTTTCTTGTAGCAGGTATACATGTCGTACCTTAATTACTGACTTTTTTTCTTATAATACACTAAATATATATTCGCAATATTATGGAAATGCAGGTAATGGGAAAATATTTACATATGACTAGAATATGACTTGCATCAATTTAGAGAAATCCTGCGTGGATTGACCACTCTGCAATATTAGTTTTTTATTAAACACGCGAATACGGCATTTTTTGCATTACCTGTATTACAACGTGTAAATTTTAAAAAAATATTTAGTTGACCAGTGCACATGGTTCTATAATTCTGTAGCAAAATGCTTGCGGCAATGCTGGTTTGATACCGTGGGAAAAAATTTTATTATTGGAGCAAAAAGTTGACTCAAGTGAGTGAGTATCTATCTATTTATCTACTACGAAGTAAAGTGTTCCCAGCAGCAGCAGCAGTAGTAGCGACCAGAGACAAAAGAGAGCAAAAGGCTTTCCAAAGAAGCCAACCAAGGAGAGTATAGCACAACTTGTGCTGAGCATTTATCAAAGGAGCTTGTTGAACTGGCACCAATGCGCTTGCTTCCTCCGTCTGCGACTTGATTTTAATGCTTATCTGGTAGTGCTAAGTTGAAACTGTTTCATGACATGTTAAGTAGGGAACTTGAGATAATAGGAGACCAATCAGCCAATCATGCATTTTCTTCCCTAATAAAAAACTATGTTATTTACTAAACAAATTATTCAACGTTTTTAATAGATTTATTTCCTACATAATCAACCCCAAACAATACAACCAAATTCACAGATTCCTCTATATAATTCACCAAACAAACTTCACAGCACACAGTTAGTTAATTAAAATCCTAATGCTTACTTTATGGCATTAACACTGCCACCCACTCATCACACTTTACTTCTGTTAAACACATCAAATCAATTCATTCATGATGATAACAAAACGAACAAAAAAATTCTTATATCTAAATTTATGGAAATAAACTCAAAACACCAAATCATCATTTCATCACCTCTTCTCCTCAAATTACCACTCAGAAATTGGCCGGAACTCCTCCGGAGGAATGGGCTCCCACTCCTCATCAGTCAAATTCGCCCGGTCCTCGCTCATAAGAGCCTTCCACTTCAATGTCCATTGGAACTCTGCTGAGTTAGGTGGGGGTGGCTTCGCATTCTCCCAATCATTTCCGCTTAAACCTCCCACGCGCTTCAGCTTCTCCAGGTTTTCCATCCACTCCGTCTGCCACTTGTAGTACTGATTACGCGCCGACTTGGTCATTCCCGGTGGACACCTGGAGCATTTCACGAGGAAAGACAATTGGCACAGGAAATTAGAATTTTTTGAATGGTAAATACTTGCCAATAATAAAGTGAAACATTTTTTAACACACTTACGGGAAGCCAGGCTTTCTCGGATTGTTAAGGCTCTCCATGTAATCGAAGTGGGGCGCTGTGCAAGGCCTGTTCCAGAATTCATCTTCCTCATCCATGGGTTTTGGTGCAAAAATGGCCTCGGCATCCTCAGGAATTGAAGACAGCTTTGTTCCGTCGGTTGGAGGATACATTTTCTGGAGAACGTGGTCAGGGTTTCCGTACACTTTTATCATTTGAGCCGCTTGATGTGGCCGCATTTTTGCAAGATCCAACTTGAAGCACCGAGCTTCCATCTCCTTCAGAGGCAACGGTCTTCCGAAAATTTCTTTGTCAAGGCATGAATGAACCACGCAGTCGAGGTACAAACCTTCGTACAGTTTGGTAAGTTCTTCATCAGTCACCAACTCCTCATCTTGTTCTTCCGCTGCATCCTCTTCACGAAAAAAGTTCATCTGATAACTATAGATTAAATTGCGGTCCTCGCAGCGGCTCTCATGGTACGGCAACTCGGCGGGTATGACGCGATGATTTTTGTTGTACCTGCACCGGAAATACACCACGGGTTGCTTTCGTGCCCACATGGCAGACAAATAGCGCCTTCGGCACCTTGCGAGATGGTTACAGAATCGGTCAGCACTATGAAGATAAATATAAAAGAAAGTGGGGATCAACGAATGGGAGTATTGGAACCATTTTAAATTTAGGAATCTAAAATACAGTTGGAACATTTAGTTAATTAATAAATGATTAAACTTACCTAACAACATGGGTTTTGTCGTATGGACACACCCGTATCTGCATCTGATTCTGCCTCTCAACGGCCGGATCTGTCACCAGAGATAGAGGAACACGAAACATTATTTCCTTTTTTGGGAAGATCGACCGATCGACTAGTAAAAAAAGGAAACACTGGAACCCTCCTCGACAGTTAATTGGCCTCACACAACAAACAAATCCAAACGACAAAAAATACTAAACTCTTTGTTCAAGAAAAATTACGTTCTTCAATTTTTAACACAATGGGAAAAGGATAAAAATGGTTAAAATGTAAAGCTCTCGCCACTAATTAATTGCTCAAAAGTGAAAAAAATAGTTTTCCGAAGTTGGAAGTGATTTTTCGATTTCAGTCCTCTCTCTCTCATCACAACTCCGAGAATGACTGATTCGTTCTGCGCTGCTTTTCCTTTTTGACTGAATGACTGAGGAAGATAGACGTAAGCTTAAGTAGACGACGCTCAACGAGAAAGCTACAGCTCGAACACAAATGCACTTCATGTCGTTTGGACGAAATCAAAATACGACAACTGATAAAGTAAAGGCTCCTTCACTCGTGCAGGCTCCACTCCACCCTTCCCCAACTCCAACGATTTCTTTATCTATTACTTTTACGTAAATTATAACAAGTGCAAGCTTAGAGAGAGCAGACTGCAAGGCTAGTGGAGTGAAGCATTGCAATTTACACTTTGCATTCCTTTCCCAGCTCGCTGGCGCTTTGTCGCCACCCCTTTGTAGGCGGATGACGCTGCTGAACATAAAGAAAGCTAATGAATTGTTTCGATATTACGGAAAAAAGTCAAATGAGCAAGCGAAGCGCAGCATTAATTATGTCATTATGTAAAAAAAACAAGTGAAGTTATGTACTAATCGAATTCTGAATGCAAATCCATTGTGCATATATTGCATAGTTGACGATCAATCTACATTATACATACTACATTCAATCTAATTTAATATTACGAGTGAAATTGTAAATGAGTTGAGTTTTACCAGGAATGGCCTTTTGAGTTGTTGGAAAGGGGAAGCTGGGCAAGGCGGCGAGGCGACAATTGATAGCAATGCGATGTAGTGATTCAAAATGGATGGAAAATTCTCACTCGAGCTCTCATTTCGCATTAATAGATGTGATTATGAAACGTTAAGAATGAATGCTTCACTGCGAGAAGTGGTAAATGAATTTTTACAGAATAATGAGTGTGATTAGCATTTTATAGCAACGATGGATGAATAGTGATGATGATATGCAAATTAAAAAAATAGTAATTACACAGACTAAAGAAATTCGAAATTTATGGGAATAACTGTTTAATTTAAATGCGGGATGGAATTTATAATTTATGGGGGTGATGCTGAACCACATGAAATTAAGGCTGATCATGCTGTGATGGGTGATAGTAATTCAGTAACCTACAATTGGGATATCTATAAGTGATTACTAGTGATTAGTAATAATTCCCGTGACCTGTATGTGAGGAGAGAAAGGGAGAAGAAGGAAAAGGCGACCCCATAGTTCCCTGTTCGATTGAAAAAAGTTGGAAAAGAAGTCATTGCATGTCACATTACCAGGAAGAATTCCTCCTTGTAAAACTGTGATTTTATTTGTTGTAAAATTTAATGCTGTCAATGCGGATCTTCGCAGTCATGCCTCGACAAATCATGTTGCATCATACTTGAAGTTTAAATAATCATGCATGTCATTGCTTAACTAATACCTATATTCACTCCATAACAATCTATTTAACTGTCTTTACATTTTACTGAAGATAGCTCATACAAACAATCAATCTCGTCTTTAACATAATTCACCAAGTTGCTCAAATCCTTTCTCGTCATCGTGCAACTTTCTCCAACCACAGCAATCCGAATGTAGTCATTGTAGCTAATCACCATAAACCCAAGTCCTGTTATCCCTTGAAGCAAACCCACAGCAAAGTCGGCACTCACAGCCTTCCTTCCATTGTACTCAACCTGAATCCCAGGACCTGGAAAGTTAGTTACGCCCACGGGAAATATTCGGTTAAAGGACGTATACCTCGCAACTGGGGTCACCTGGGAGGAGACCAGACTAAAGTAGATCTTGCCGAACAGAGGCATCCACGAATTTTTGAGGTCCTGGACACTCCTTCCTGCTTCTTCAAGTCGCTCCAGTGCCTTCAGATTTGATTTTGTTGGTAGGTTTAGACTGCCAAATACACTTTAAAAGTGGTTCAAATGATTTTTATTACGTTTTTGCATTAAAATTTTATTTAGAGAAATTTTATTTTAACTAACAAATGGTTTTGCAGTCCTTTCGGATGATCCTTCAAAGGAAGCACAATTGCCATTGGAAGACTTTCCCTTTCCCAGGATAACTTTTGAGACTCGATGCTCCTTGTCACTCCAGAACTAAGACATGATACCAGCACGTCCGTGAATGTCACTCCAAACTTTTTCCGAATCTGCTTAATTTTCTGAATGGGAATGAGCGGAGATCTTACAAACATCTGCTGTGAGGTTGATTTCATCTTGCTTGAAGCACGAAAGGGAAGATTCCACGTGAAAGTGAGCTCGGCGGAGAGACCAAGTTCTTCGAATATTTTGCTGAATTTTATTAAATTATTAAGATTTAACAAAGATCTGAACGATTTGGGTTTATTTGTTGAAGGCTTAGCCAAATTTATTTCATTCAAGCTTCCTCCGAGGAGATCTTCAATTAGTAAAGTTAACACAGAGTATCCATCAGCGAGGCAGTGGTGGCAATGGAGCAGGAGCACAGTCATTGGTTTTGGAGACAGGTGGGAGTTCCTGTAATTATGTATCACGTGGATGCACCATGGACTCCTTTTTGGAGGAAATGGTCTGTTCAGCAATTCCTCGTAAAGTGTGCATATGAACTTTTCCGAGTCGGAGTCATCCCTGCGGGGGTCAATGGAGTGAACTTTGATGTGATTCAGAAGATCGAAATTCTTATCCCACTTCCAGAACAGGAAGCCCATCCAGTTTTCAGCGTATTGTTGAAATTCCGGGTAATTGAGGTGACCTCTTTTGCCCCGTTTTTGGATCCATGATGAGTCAACAGAAGACTCCAACTCGCTCACAGGAATTATCCCTTCGAATGTTATTGATGATACCAGTCCACATTTTGGGGGACGCTGGGCACTCAAATCTTGAGATAGTTCAGTTCCTAGATAAACTCCGGTTGCGGTGAGAGGCTTGCCAAGACGCTTGGACGGGTAAAAACGGACCAAAATTTTTGTGACGAAGAGTCGCCACAGGAAAATTGGGAGGAACACGAAACAATATAAAACCAAACCATACAAAAACCCTATTCCTAGGAAAGTTCTAATTATTGTTCGAAGAGGAACTGCGTGGTTTTGAAATTTTTTAAGGAGATTCATTATTCAAAAAGTACACGTGTTTTCCACACGCAAGTAAAGCCGGTGACATCAGAATGTAGAATGACTTGAAAAAATTATTCCGACATAGCTCATACCAAGCTAAAACGGATTAATGCATCTAATGTTTATATTCGACTAAAAAATAACTGTAACAGGCAGTTAATTTATAAAAGGAAGAAAAAGGTGGAAGCAATCTTATTAATTAGACCAGTTCATAGTAAGAAACACATTTATTGGACTGCATTCATACAGCTACATTGCACAGTAAGCATGTGCGTGACAAATCAAAGTTCGAAGTTCTTCATAAATTATAGATAATCCTTTAATTCATTATCCATTTAAGCCGGAAAAAATGTGGGATGATGTGAGTCTCGTCTCTCATCTTAATTAATTTACAAATGTGAACGAATGCTGCAGACAGGCACATGTCTCACACAAACATATTATACATAACCTTATCATTCACAGATCCCTAGTGGTTGAAACTCATGAGACCAAGCAAAATTAAAGTTCAAGGTCGCACGACATAAACTTTGGCTTGGTACTACTTGGTAGTCTTTTTGGTACACAATGTGTACATATCATGTTGAGTTGAGACTCATTGACTGACGACTACTAACTACTAACTCCGCTCTAAAAGCTAGCTTTTGCTGATTCTAAAAGAGGCACGTTAGTGCAGTAGAAAATATCCAGCATCTTCAGACCACCGGAAATTCTTTCACTCACTCACCATAAATACAAAAATGCAATCTCTTATCTTATCTGAAGTAGTCTGAACTCTGTATATTATGTCCACAGCACCGCGATGGGCTGGGATTTTGGATTGGAGTTGAAGCTGTGGCTTGGTGGAAGTGGAAGGGATGAAGGGAAGGGAAGGCAGAGAATGATGAAAAGAGACAAAGATTCCACATTGCATCTCTAAGTTTCGGTTTGTATTCTGATGTGGTCATTGAGCATAGATGTTGACAGAAACAGAGCGGCTACACTACACGACAGAATTTTTCATGCATCTGCTGTTTGGCTGCTCATGAACATTTTAAATGCACTTTTTCACGATCAAAGTATTATATAGACCGTTAAAAATTGGATAAAAATTAATGTTTGTTTATAGACTTTTGAAGAATTAAAAGCAGGAGATAACCTTCCATTCCAGGAAGTGTAATCCCAAAGTGGAGCCAAATATCTCTTTTTAAATGAAATGGACGACCAAATAAACTAACTATGAACTAAGTAGTTATTGCTTTGGGTGTTTAGAGGCCACAGCCAACGGTCAGTGGGACTTGGAAACTATTTATGGACAATGGAATGTAATGATTAAAGGATTGGTAAGTCAAGAATCTGAAAGTAAATAACTAATTTAAAATATTTGCATGTAGAGTAACAATCAATCATCATTATATAATAGATACCAAAGGCGCTTTTGGATTTTAGGGTCATCGTATCAAACTCTTTTCATTTTGTTTAATCAATGCTGTTCCTGTGTTATAGTTGGAATCAAAGGCACTTCAGCAAAATGCCTACACGGTGTGCTGTGATCGATTGTCGCAATACAACTGACGTCTGCACCCATCACCGCTTTCCTATTAAAAAGCCCGAGTTGTGCAAAATCTGGGAAAAGTTTTGCCAGAGGAAGGTATTCAATGATACTTATAAACGTGCAAACATTTGCTGTCATCACTTTAAGCCGGACGACTACGAACGAGATTTAAGGGCCGAATTGCTTGGCCAGCCACCTAGGAAATTGTTGAAGGCCAATGCAGTACCCTCCATTCGTACTGATGGCACCTCCACCAAGAAAGCAGTCAGTGCAGCTGCACAGAAGCGAATCGACCGTCAGAAAACGATTGAAAGGAAACAACTTATTGAGGAACTCCTCTCTAAATCGGAACAACCTGCTCTTCCCGAATTTGAACAAAGCTTTGAGGAAATCAAACTTGAGGAGGTGGAGCCACCGAAACCTAAACCAACAAAGCGCTGCTTCGTTTGCAATAAAGATTTTAGAAAAGTAGTTACCGACTTCCGAGCTGCCAAAGAGTGGCCCACCTGCTTAACTTTTACAGAGCACACTGCTCGGCAACTTACGAACCAGCTTCGTGCTATCTTCATTCTGAGAAATGTACTACAAGTACCGTCCGAGAAAGTTCAGGCATACCTACGAACATTAGGCACACCCAAAGGGTGGATTAGTCTCTGTTCCAAGTGTAACGATCAGATGGAGCAGTTGGTAAATGCTCATAAACAATTCGTTGCTGCTCGTCAAAAATTTACTCGATTGAAGATGGATGTTATCCGAACTATGAAGAAACATCCTCGAAGAGGTCGGAAGTGGGAGCTGCCTTCGACAGTTACGAATGTTACCGCATTGGCCCAAGATGTTCGAGATTACGTCATAGAACGTGAGTAAAGTCAAATTAATCACAGACTGGTTTAGGAGATGTTAAAGCAGAGTTTATTTTTTTATGTAAATGGTTTTAAATTTTAGATGAATATGACGAGTTGAAGGAAAATCTGACCACTTCGTTCGTAGCTGGTGACATAATGGCCATGGAAGTTGAAGAAGAGCAACGGCGACTTGCAAAACCATCTCTGCGTTTTAGACCACTTTCGGAAAGGTATGATGAGGTTAGGCAGCGCCTGGAGGAGCAACGGAAGGCTATTATCAGTATTGACGAGGAACGGGAGAAGGAGTGTAAGCCAGAAGTTGTTCCAGAAGAGCCTCATCAGACTGAAGGCACAGATACTCGTCCAACAGCAACGTTTAACAAAAAGAAAAAAGGATCAGCAGAGAAACCACCCGGGAACAAGGACATACCCAAATTGATAAGGATTGTTTGCCCCTTTTGTTCCGCGTTCGCCAGACGGAGTGATTCAGGAGCTGGCCTGTGTCGGCATCTGGAAATATGTGAAGCTTTCAAGGCGGTGTCCTCGCAAGTTCCCAATCCCGACAGCAGCTTGTTATGTTGTACCAGCTGTAAAGTTCCCATTTGCCCTGTTTCCGATAAGCGATCATTTGGAGAACATCTCTCAGTGTGTCAGAGTACCAGGAAGACTGGTGGGGCCGTGCCGCTTGCCAGAAGAATTTTCCAGTGTAATTTGTGCGACAAAGGGGAATACTGGAAATTGACAGAATTTGTGCGCCATTATCATTTTCATAGAGGTGAGTATTACGTTTTAAACGTTCTTTCACATTTTTTTTGTTTGGGGAAGTTGGAGACAAACCTTTGTTATTTTGAGCTAATACAATGTAATTGCAATTTTATTGACCGATTTCACAGGATTTCCCTTCAAATGTAACATTTGCAGTAAAAGGTATGCTAATGGTCCGCTGAAGAAGGGGTTCGTGTTAAGACATGCTGATCACCATCCAGGAATTTCCCCTGGTGTGTGGTGCATTCCTGACCCAATTGTTCCCACGGTTCCATGGTGGTGTCTATTCTGTTCCCAGATGCTTTCGGACGAGAGCTCCCGTGAAGCCCATATGACAGAACAGCACCCTGACCAACTCGCGTCATTGAATGTAGATCTCCATAAGTGTGAGAATTGTCCAAAGGAATATCGTTTGAAAGAAGAACTCCACTTCCACGAGCAAATCGAGCATCCTCCACCACCTAAACCTGTGACTTGTAAACACTGTGGGAAGAACGATATCCCTGATAGGTTGAAGCTTATGCTCCACGTTCGAAAAGTGCACGGGATTGGTGTGCATTCTTGCAGCTTTTGTGGAAGAAAATTTTCCAGTTTGAAGCAGCGCATGTTGCACGAATCTCGCATTCACCCAACGGGAAAGATGAAACCCATGAATAGTTCCTACACTTGCGACGACTGTGGGAGAAAGTTTAATTGCAAAGGCAATTTACGGACCCACATTTGTGGAGGAAAGTATCCATTTAATTGCCACGTGTGTGGGATTGGGAGGGCAAGCAAAAGGGCGCTGAGCCGACATTTAACCATCACCCATAAAATTGGAAATTTCAAGCCCAAGTTTCCATGCACCGAGGAAGGTTGCAGCAAAACTTTCACGAGTCGGGAACCCTTTGAAGAGCACTTGGACTGGCATCGTAAAGATCCTCGACACTGCTGTGAAATATGTGCCAAAACCTTCTACCACCA
>JAHZNF010001034.1:0-10637 GCA_027744215.1 Troglopedetes dispersus
ACAACGGTCGATATTACTGTGGAGCACAATGATATTTTCTCTCTCTCTCCGCAAAAATGATCTACAACAATGATCTAAATATCTGACTTGTTCACATTTTGTTACAATAATGAACAGGATGAAAAAAATGCGACAAAAAAAGTTTTATTTAATGCAGCCGACCTTGGCGAGGTTCAAATCTATTCTGACACAAGTTGCAATCAGTAAGCAGGAAGTATATACAACATGTAGGGATAAAATTATTGTACACAAACTGCAGACAAGCAAAACTATTTCTGAGCTAATTATTCCGAAAAATACTTACTTTCTATTGCAAGCTTGAGAGAGTATCCCAAATTCATGAGAGCATCACTGGTCTTCTGGTGGAACCGTTGAAAGAGAACATCGTCTGTGGTGGGTGCAAAAACACATTTTATAATTTTTTGATTATAGGATCGACAAAAATTGTACGAAATGCATCGAAAACCTCAACAACAACAGAGTCGGGAAAGAGAAGTTTTACGCGAAATCTCTGCTGATGATGAGTCAAAGTGGCTACCGTACACAATCATGCTGTATTATGTTCATTATTCGTGAAAATATTCAAAGAGATTGGTCACGTCATCATCACATCGCTTACCTATCACTTATCAGAATCAACTTTTTTTTCTTATAACTGGTTTCCCATTTTTGCATTGGTTTAATGAAATGCATCGTAAAATTGGAAGGAAATATCATTGTGCTCCACAGTAATATCGACATGCAGACAAACCCATGAGTGAAACTCCTACTTCTGCTCACACAACGCTAACAACTCTATTAGTTCAAGTGAAAGAGGCAGCCATGGAACTCCCACTGATGGAAACATCGACGACTACTGCAATTAACACCGGTGACGGTGATAAAACAAAGGATGAGATCATGGAAGCTGTAAATGGAAAGAAAAGAGATGGTCCTGTGGATAGTAACCCTTCCTATGAAGATGTGCTGGCCACAGCAATTCTTAACAAAGTTGTGCTTAATGGACAAAAAGCAAGAAATAAGTCAGATTCCCCAATGAGGTAATTTTAATTAAAATATTTTAAATCAAAATGAATAAAATTTTCTCTGGAAAATTGGTTAAGCCTATATAAGTGCTTACAAATGATTTTTATGTAAATTCGAATTATTATTTCAGCCTTGTGGACTCTGCAGTTCAGACCGACTCTGAAATGAGTGAAACTAGTGAAATTATCTCTCAGAAGAATCAATACAGTAAGACGAAAATATGTGTTCCTCCTAGAGTCAATCGTGTTTTAATGTGAGCGGTTTGTCAGTTTAATACTAATTAATATTTAATGTATATTTGGAAATTGTAGACGTACAAGGTTGGGTTACGAACCTCGAAAAAAGGTCTCCACAACAGCATTCAAATTTATCTGATGATGACTTAAGCATGGGAACCAGTTCATCTAACTGGTCTAATGAAGGAGTCAATAATCGAGGTGGTACTCATCAACAGATAGTGGTACGTTTGTTGGAGGAAAAACAAAATATTTCTCAATATAAATACACTAGACACTATTATAGAACCATATATGTATATCTAGATTGAAGAACAAGTCGAGGAAATTACAACGACATACGAAAGTGATTCAGATATTGGCCACTCGCCGCCAGTTCGAAACCGGAAATTGCGAAAATCTGGCCGTAACCAACGTGGCAATAACACTGGCAGTGAAGTACCACCAACTATGGTGAAGAATGATGATCCTCTATTTGGAGTTGATCTGTCAAACTTTGACAAGAGAGTCCCCTTTCCGGAAGGTGGGGTTGACATTATATCACCTACTGATGCCGGTAATGCAGCGATAATTTAATAATAAGGTTTTGCAAGTTGAATAGAATGAAAGGTGAAAACGAAATGTACTAACATTTTGTTTCGGGATCTATACACATTTTCAGACACACTGCCCCAGGTAGACCATAATGATCCAAAGGCGGCCGCACTTCTTGTCTCCCAGATTTCAGAGTGGGAGCAAAATTGGCTTTTCAAGCGCCGAAAGCAATTATTCAAAAAGAGGAACTTGCTGGCGGAAGCTGTGCCGATGTTGGTGCCAAATCCAAACGAGGAAGGAGTGGAGCCCCAAGTTGGAGAGGAAAAGGCCTCTGACTTATCAGACCTTTCTGATCATGTTAATGACGACGAAGACGACGATTTCCTTGAGTCTTCAAGCGATGAGGAGGAAGAAGTCCCAGTCAGCGAAGTCAAAGAGACAACAAAACCTGAAATTCCAGCAAGTCAAGTTGAAGTTGTTGCTCCTGTTAAGCAACCAAAGCTGCCCGTGAAAACTGAAGCCATTCCGGTTGGCAAAAGTTTGTCAAATGGATCCAGCACACAAAGTAAACCTGAAAAACCTCCGGTGTTGAAAGACAGACCAATTCCTAAGAAACCAGAAAGAAAGCCGGAGAAGGGCATTTCGTTTATAACGATCCCACAAGACTGTGAGGTGTCGGCAGGAAGAACAGCGAAATTTCTGTGTGTCGTTGCAGACTCGTCTCCTGCATATAGTAATGAGAGCTTTTACTTGACAAAAACATGCACTTTCGAAGACCTAAAAAACTTGATAGCGATAGCTTAATTGAATTGTGATTTATGTGCTTGCATAGGTGTAGCTTGGTTTTTTGAAGGTGCGCTTGTCACATCCGAGAAAGGAAAAAGATGGATCTACTCAGCGGAGAACACACACCACCACTATTTGTACATCTATGATGTGCAACCAAAGGATACTGGAAACTATCAGATTTCAGTGTTTGACCACAGAGGCAACGAAATAAAACACGCATGTAAATTAGTCGTTACAGGTAATTCCAAAATTTGACAATACACAGGTAGTTAGAGCATGATGGATAAATAAGGAAAATCAGAAATTCCCTAACATGCATTTTTTCGTAACTATTTACACGTAGAAGCCGAACAACGAACTACAGAGCCACCCACATTTATAGTGGTAAAAGAAACAGTGAAAGCTTCAAATGAAAATCCAGTGCTAACCGTGCCTTTTGAGATTACGGGTTTTCCGGAGCCTTATCTCGAAATTCATAGAAATAATATTGATTTGAGTAAATTATCCCATGTGCTCTTAGGTAAAAATCTTTTGACACTTAATGTTGTATACATTATCATTAGATTCGGGGTAACGTGATACTAACACATTTTAGCTTCTTTTCATTACAGAGGACAAGGGGGATGGCAAGTGGGTTTTGCAAATTCGCAAAAATGAAACAAGTTATTCTATTGATGGAGAATATGTCGCAGTTGCCAAAAATAGAGGAGGAATGACCAAAGTAACTTTCCAAATTCAACAAAGTGATGGCGTGCCAGCAGCGTTTGCGGAACCCTTGAAAATTGCAAAAGGAAACTTGGCTAAAGAACCTGAAGCCCCTGCCAAATCACTCTCTCCACAGCCACGACCAGTGTCGGTATGTGTACTATCGACAAATATCATTGTGTAGCATTTCTTGTGTACTTGGATTCATAATTATAACTTGGTGCAATTTAAAAAGGTCAATACATTAATTATATTAATGCACAAACCCATCCAATCTAATCTTGGTGCCTGAATGATTTAGGCTGCCTCTGAAGTTTCTTCCATAGAAGAAACTTTGAGAGAGACTTCTCAAAGTATGGATCGCAATCAAACTCTCTTCAAAGAAGACTACGAAGAGTTACTTGAGTGGGAGCGCAGAAACATTGATGTATCCAAAATGACCATTGCTGAGCGTGAAAAAATGAAATGGCAAAATCCAGTTAACTTACCCAACAACCCGTATGCCCCGGAAAATTTGGCGAAACGAATCCGTCAAAGGGAAAATTCGGGATTTTCACTTCCTCAAAGGTAAAGTAGTAAAATAATATCAATTGGAAGAAGAAAACAAACTTATGAAGCGACAACTTATGGTCAACTCATTCTATTCTTAAAGCAAATCTACCGATATCGGGGTATCGTCTTCTGAGGATGAAAAACCTGCTAATGAGGACAGAATTGCTCAACAAAACTACCAAAAGTATGAGATCGTATGGAATTTGAAACCTAATTTTTGTAGCATACTCAATTTTATATAAAACCCATTTGCAGGTTTTCAAGAGATTACTACATTCATGGCGTCCAACCACCAAGTGGGAAGTTACCGACGGGCCCAAGGTTTCCACCCACGAATAGTGTACCCGACCCAAAAGCAACTCCAAATAAACCATCCACGCCTACGTCTGACAAGGTAACATTTCATTCTTCCATGTACAGTCGTCCTTTCACTTACAAATCTAACTTTTCCAGCACCGGCATATTTTTTTAACCACTGCGTGTACATATTATTACTGTCTGTGACCATAAATCTGTCTGTCTGATATGATAAGTTATCTATCAGTGTCAATCAATTCACACTTCCACGTCTTTAATTCTTGTAGTTGCACCATTATACCGTGTATATACTAATTATTCTTTCATTTCTGCATGAATCACTAGCTACACTCTGCACCTGTATTACATATTCTAATTTTCTTTGTATATATTTAGTTGTAAGGAAGAAATAAATACTTTTGTAATCTTGTTTTACAATGTTACCAATGTTCATAGTGAAAAGTTCGTTAAACTAGTTGCATGCTTTTCTACAGTGACATTGCTGCTGTATCGTTGTGTTCCAAGGATTCTTCTTCTTCCTTCCTCTGTCAACGTTTACTATAAAATTCCCTTCAAAAAATCTTCCAGTCTTTCCTTGTACTCAGTCGTTACTAATTACCGTTCTGTCGCACTTACTAATGCACCAGCCAGCATGGAAGCATGATGATGACTTTATACTTATCTGTGGGTTACCATTATCTTCACAGTGAATACAATCTTTAACCTTTATTAATACAAGTGCCACTTCCAAATTTCTAACATATTATATAACATTTGACATCTTTTATCTGTTCTCCTGCAACCTGTCCTGTTAATCTAGTCTCTCTGGGTCGCTCATTGTTTGTGAAGCTTCTTAACAATTACTTCCTGAACGCTTGTGTATCGGTGATGCATGCATAATTTCCTAAAACAATACTAGCAGATTAATTAATACAGAATAATGTTTGATGACGATGATAAGGGAGCTGCACTAGAGTAGTATTTTAATACGATAAAAAACATTAGGAGGACGAGGTACCGGTGAAAGAGCATGCAGTTGCACGTAAACCCTCATCCTTGGCTATGGATCCCGATCCCTCTTCAAATAGTGAGATTCCTTTAGAAAGGACCAAAGTGCCATTAGAAAAGACGGAGTCGATCAGAGAAAAATTTGAAGAGAGGGGAAGGAAGAAAGAGCCGGAGTTTGAGGTTCCTTTGAAGAAAGCGGCACCCAGACCAGTACCAGTATCTAGTCCCAGGTCCACCCCAGATAAAGATTTGACAAGCAGCTCAAACACGCCGTCTCCTACAATTAGGAGTAGACAGCCGAGTTCCGAAAGTCGCGAGATAACAAAGAAGGATGCCAAGGAATTGCACGCCATTCGGCTACCGTCAGTCAAGCAATTGGCACAACAATTTAATGTGAGCCAACTCGTAAATATATATATATATTTGATGCCATTTTAGTATGTTCACAAGCGAAAGGAACCACAGAGATTCATAGTCTTAATTTTGTGTTTCTCTTGCAGAAGGAGAAAGCTCCGAATGAGGTAAGACCAAAAGATGTGCCAAAGTCAATACCTCCAACCAATCACATTACCAGAAACCTTATTAAGGACAACAAGAGTATTCAACAGGTAAGCCATTGTATGCTCTGTTTGCAAATCTTACCTAAACTAAGCAATGTAATTGCATGAAAAGATATTTAGTCGAACATAGCTTGTCGAATGTTCAGGTTCCTTTGAATGTACAAATTTAATTAAACATACAATATTTCCATAAATTATACTCCCAATTTTAAATGAAATACAGCAACCAGATACAGAAGTGAGTCAATTAGATACTGAATATGACCTGGATTCACCAAATCCTTCATTTCCCTTGCAAGAACCGTTGACACCTCAAACACCAACTCAATCAAATGGGTTGCCAGAATTCGACACTCCTGACAGTGGTGCAGATACTTTCACCGATTCGCGGAATGCCAAATCCCGAAGTCTCACTTCTCCCCAGAGCCATCATTCCCAAACGGATGACGATGAGTTATTGAAGTTTGCGGATTCAGATGATAATAATGATGATTCGGCTGCTCCATCACCCCCTCCAATGCCGTTCACCCCTCCTCCATTAAAAACTCCCACCCCAGAAGAACCTGTTATCATTTCCATGTTTGATCCTCTTGCCGATCCATGTGAAAGCAGTACTGACGGTGGAACTTTAACTATTCTGGATCTACCTGTCTCGCCCACAACAGACGACAAAGACATCCAAAAACTGGATAGAGATGAAATGATTTTACCATCTACACCTTTGCCTCAGTGGCACCAGAAACCTGTACAACCAGGACAGGACCTCAATACTATCCAGTTTGAATTAATGACAGAAGAGCAAGATCACATTCCTGCATCAATTTTACCAGATACGCCTCAGTTGTCCAGTCTGGCAACGACGATTCCAGATGGTTCTATGACTGAGACAGAGTCTGACTATACCATGTCAATGTCAGATGATTTTGACGATCTTAGACGGGGAGGCAGTGCGTCAACTTCCAAGCGCAATTCCTGGAATACGACTTCCAGTTTTGCATACGAAAATGATTCTCCTAATAATTCCTTGCGAAGTAAATCGTACAAAGGAGACTCTGATGTGGAAGAGCAACACATGTGGTCAGAAAACACTCCATCAATTGTTCCTGTCAATGTAGTCCAGCCACCAAGTACATTTTCCTCGGATGGCAATCAAAGTGAAAGTTCTAATTCTGCCACACCAAACCAGTCAATGTCTAAAAAAACAGGTAGGAAACTGGACAATCGAATACTGGCCCTCGCTGCACAGTTTGAAGCAAACAGTGCGCCGTCCTCTCCAACCGTTCAACCGTCAAGTAGCTCCAATTCCTCGCCACAAGAAAGTGCACGACGCAAGCCTCAGCCGACGCGGAGACCAACGGCAATGGAAGTGCTAGCCACTCCTTCTCCATCTTTGCTTTTCAAGAAAACAAGTGTTGATGGCGAAGAAGAAGAGATCGACATGAGGAAACTCAGGCGCTCCATTGTTCGAGGCGCAAGGGCAGCCGAAGGGCTTAAATCTAATCCCGAAGCCCTGTTGAACGATCCAAAACTGAAACGCTCTACAAGCCTTTCTTCGCCAATGGAATCGGATCAGACATCGTCAAAAATGAGACCAAGGGTGGCACGACCGCGTTCATTGGTCCCACAAAAAGATGTCTAAAGCCAACTTTTAAGTAATTCTCGATAAGGATACTAATATGTGTCTTGTATTTCGTCAACTCTGTCTGGGTCATCGGTCATTTATATTCAGTTGGGATATTAATTCTGTGCAACAAACCGCTTCAAGTATACTACGTCATTTTGTAATCATTCTTTATGTTCGTTGTCCGAGTCCCCACAGTCCCTATTGTTAAACTACGTGATTATGTTTTGAAAAAAACTGAGTGTTTTATGTATTCAAAGTTAATCAAATAAAAAGGTAGATTTAAAAAGTTTTCTCTCTCCCTTCAACAGGTTCACAGCTTAACCGCCAGAAGTGTCTCGCGAGAATTTCGGGAAGGTTTACGACTTTCACATCCGTCACCACCCAACATGAATATAAAGGTAATCCCCAAAGCACCACAAAAAGAAAGTTCATCTGAATCCAAACTAGATCCACACAAGGAAGTAAATGAGACAGATTCTTCACACACCATAAACGAAAAGGATAGGAGCAAAAATCGGCAAAACACGGAAGGAGAATCCAGTGACACTGAGAAAAACAATTGTCCAAGCACCGACGTTCTGACGTCTTCTACATTAAACAAAGCGAAACGAAGTGGCAGCAAAAGTATTCTTACACGCGCGGCATTTTGGGACAAACGAGTTAAAGATGGAATTATACAAGATGAGGTAGCAATAAAAGATTTTCCCAAGGTGGAAGGCATAACAGATTGAAATTTAAAGCCTAAAATTGTGATTATTCTGTTTCTGTCCTTAATTTAAACTACGTAATTCTGTTCATTAAGTATGTAGGTACAATGTTTTAACGTACTGTACAGTTTCTGTAGCTCCTTGCTTTTGCATAGTTTACGTGCTCTTGAGTTAGTCTTCGATCGAATATTGGAAATGAATTCAACGATAGTTATTTTAATAAACGCAAATAACCAACATTAATTTGGGTGTTTAAAATACAAATTGTGACAATTTATTATAGTAGAGTATATGATGTAAAGAATATATAGATGTAGTTAATGTATTTACCCAATAAAACAAATATTCACATTTACGATATGTGTGTGTGATTGGAATTTCGAGGAGTACATTATCGTAAAATTGTAAACGAGACATAATGTAAATTATTTAAATAAATATATAGTATCATTTTAAAATCATTTGTATTCAGTGGTATTTTAACTAGTTCGAGGCAACACCTTTTTTTCAAACATATAACTGGAATTCCACTTGCATTCATTTCCTCCAAAAAATAACGGAACAATAAAAAATGTAAAGGGGAAAACTAATTTATTGAGGAACTAATCGACCCACGCACTTATCTACAGCCTGAGCCACCTTACCTACTAGTTTTTCATTTTGAACATCTAATGGCAGGAAAGAAACAAGACCGTAGTTTTCTATGACTGAAGTTAGAGCAGAATTTAAAGCCTTGTATTGTGCCGTCAATGGATCTTCATCAAGAACGCCAAGCAAATATTCCAACTCTAGTACTTCTGTGTAGTAGTCCAAATTGAACGGAAGTCTCCCATACTTTTCGGCCAGGTCAACTTTGGACAAAATGTTTAAAAATGGAAGTGCTATGTGTAACATTGTGGTTAAACAAGTCAACAAGCATGCGATGTATTTTCCTGTTACGACCCATAAAACAAAATTCCCTTTTAAATCCACTGTTAAATGTAAATCCACATACATAATGTACAAAGGTAATCAGAAGAATGAATAAAGAATTTACCAGGATCCGAACAGTAATGAGAATCCACAAAATTGAGACAGCACAGCCTCAGATCCACTTTTTCCATTTTTGAAATAATACTCTTCACTGACTCGACATGGGTATAAAGTTCAACCTGGAGGATTTTACAGAGCCTTAATAACAATAAAATTGTATCCCAAAGAAATCACAGCCCCAAAATACATTTACGGAAGTTTTTATTTCTTCCGTACCGTACCTGTCCCGGCATGTCGAACAACACCCAGCATGGCTGAGCTTTGTCTGCACTCGAAAACATGGTCGGAATCCTTTTCAAAATATGTTCCTCGAAATTTTCATCGAGGAACTGCATGCAGTACAACAATGATCCATTTGGACCAAGTTTCAAACGATCCATCACCTCTTCCACAGTAATCAAATCACATGCATCCATAGCACAGTTATAAGTGAGTACGTCATTTCCTGGATCTAAATTTACAATTTTCACGTTTTCCACTCCAAACTTTGCTTTTAAATAGTCTCCCATTTTATGACAATACGTAGTTTTTCCGGAACTAGAAATTTACACACAAAGCGAGAAACTTGTGAAGGGTTATATAATTCCTCTTGAACAAAACCACAATATCCGGCAATGCAAGTCTATATTAATCTTCATAACAAGGTAAAGGTAAAGTGACCATTTACTTACCCTGGTGGTCCGACAACAATTTGTCCGTAAATGACCTGTTCTGTCATGGTGGTTGCAGGTACAGTGGGTGCATTAGACGAATTCATTATGTATTAAAATTATTATTGTCAACTGACACGGTATTTACTGGGTCACGCTATTTAAAAGTTTCATCAACTCTTCAGCTATTTCGGCAAAAATATCCTTGTCGAAGCGGCGAAGAGCCAATCCAAATAAAATAGGTTTATCAAATGGTACTTTCGATGCCAAGATACGTGCTGCAAGTAGTAGTTCGGGTGTCTCGTTGCCAAATTGTATATTTATGTCGTAAATTGCGGAAGATGGTCCAATGTCAAACCCGTTGGACTGTTCCAACTTCACAACTTGAATAACTGATCCAATGCTTTGACTCCCAGCTTCAGATACTACCACAAAGTATCGGTTAGAGTATGAATGAAGCACAATCGAAATACCGGTCTTTGCAGTAGTGGCTGTTCGAGCTTGGACTGGAAATGGATCCCGTGAAGGAACCTGCTTCTCGACACTGGTCATAATTTGACACAGCTGTGATGATTAGGGCCTTGGGGCTGTCTCCTCTGACCGAGTAACGAATACTTCCAACTTCTACAAAATTCTGACAGGGTATTGGGTAAAGCTGTGCGATTGCTGGAAGAACGAATTTTTAGTGTTTTACGTTATTCATTATTTTTACGCTAGATGCATCAAGTATCGTATGCTACTTACTAGTATTCCACTAATAAAATATTCTCGATTAAATCCAGTGAAAGACTGAAAAAGTGATTGTGATTAACTAAATATAACAACATTAGCAAATCTTGAGGACTTGACTGTGCACATGTACAAAAAAATGTAAGATGTGATCAGAGTGATGTGTGTGTATTAAAAAGAATTACGGA
>JAHZNF010001035.1:0-20018 GCA_027744215.1 Troglopedetes dispersus
CAAGAATTCAAGAACAATTGTGAATTGTCTATTATTATTAATAGATACATAGTAGCAACTAATTAAGCTAGCTTTTTTTAAAAAGAAATAAGTGGAATTTAGGTGAGGGAATGCTACATTTTTATGGCCAAAGATAAAGCATCTCTACTACTCCTCTCTACTTTCTACGAAACAAAGCATTGTGAACTATATTAAAATGGCGTGATCAAGGTTTTGCTACGTCCTGAAGAGTATTTTTTTTAATCGTGTGTTACTAATTTTTTTTTGTTGCACTAGAAAATACCTTCGGGAGGAATCCATGGTGGTTTGTTAATATTGTTACTACTGAGGGGAGTGGGTGCAGGTGGTGGTGGTGGTGGTGGTGGTAAAGTGCTAGCAGAAGAGGACTGGCTCGCAGAAGTGGCAGCACTGTGATGGTGATGGTGGTGGTGGTGTTGGTGATGTGGGTGGTGAGGTGAGGAGGCGGACTGTAAGTTGGGAGCAGCAGCAGCAGCAGCAGCAGCACTGGCAGAGGAAGCTGCAGCCGCAGCAGCAGGTGACGGAGAGGGACTAGATCGGTTCGGCGTCCCACTCCCGTGATCCCGTCCCCCAGCGCCGCCTACTGCCATTGGCCCTCCCCCTGCACCACCACTACTACTACCCCCAAGCGGAGGATGAAAGATATAGCCACCCTTTGTACCCTGACCATCTACAGTTAGGACAGTTAACATACCGAGTGTCAGGGTTCACAAATATGAACATTCACAGAGAGGCACACACAAAGAGCATTCAGCAACATAGAAGAAGAGACCAACTTGTTTTTTTAGTGATCTTGTGCATTCTAATTTAAGTACTACAAAAAAATAGTTCTTTTTCCAAAAAACTCTTCTCTCCTCTTAATCTCCCGCTGCTACACATATATAATTACACACACAAGGTTTTTCTCAAAACTAACTGGACATAATTGGACACAAAATCCGAGAGAGTGGGTATCAATTATTATTAAAGGTGCAAAAAATGGAACGTGCTGAACGCATGTCTAATTATAATGAATATTATTATCTATGGTTGGAAAGTATTTCATAAGAGTAACAAAAGGTGACGATGGATAAAAAATAATATAGCAACTTACCGTATGAAGGCATTCTTGGCTGACTCTGAGGATAGCCTGGGTATCCTTGCGGTGGACCCGCACCCGAAGGAGAGCCATCCTTCCCTGGAGGAAAGTCTAGTCTCCGTTGATTGACATGTGGAGGTGGGCCATGCTTACCCGCAGCAGGCTGTTGTGGCGGTGTTTGTCCAGACATTGAATAACCCTGGAAATTTATTAAGTGAACAGTTACTAGTTTAGTAGAGTGAAGTTTTGAAAGTTGTGCAATAATAGTAGAGGTAAATATCGTTGTTCGGTGTAAACTTGCCTGTTCACTCGGAGGAGGTTGGGAATGATAATAATCTTAATTTATTAAGTGAACAGTTACTAGTTTAGTAGAGTGACGTTTTGAAAGTTGTGCAATAATAGTAGACGCAAATGTCGTTGTTCGGTGTAAACTTGCCTGTTCACTCGGAGGAGGTTGGGAATGATAATAATCTTGATTGGGATAGCCATTCGGTGGCGGGTGACCTGGTGCCCCAGTGGTCGGCGGATAGGCCGGCATGCGTCCTTGATGAGGAAGTGGAGGTCCGCCTGGTTGGTGTTGAGGATAGTTCACCGGTACTCCAGGAGGAGCATTTGGAGTGCTGCCCGCTCCAGGTGGTGGGGGCCCCATGCTATATCCCCTTTCATCTGCGCCCCCACTGGGCACAGTAGGACCTGCCGAGGACGTTGGTGGTTGTTGCTGTTGTTGCTGCTGGCTCGGCCCCGCTTGACTCTGATGAGGACCTGGGCCCTGAGGTGGGTATCCTGACTGTGATGGTGGTCCGCCACTGGCGGAACTCGTCTCTGGATACTGAGGATACATGGGCCTTCCCGGGCCAGGCGGGGGATAGCCAGGACCACCATAATTCTGCTGATTGTACGCCTCGTGAGGTTGACGACCGGGATACTGTTCTCCGCTGGGTGATGAGTAAGGCGGATAGCTGCCAGGCTGACCTTGATAACCTGCAACAAAGGCACGGTAAGCAAGAAAAAGTTTCATTAGTCTTGTTCTTCCTTCTCCTTTCATCGATAACAGTAAAGGCAACGTTAAGTTTCCCCAAAGCGGTTGAACACAAAAACTTCCATTTTTGTAATAATACGTCAGTGAAAAAACACATTGACACACACACATACATACACACAGTTTATGTAATACACACATAGATAATATCTCTAATATCATCGCGCGTGCATCATTGTCAGTTTACGTCGCAGCCCTGCATATCTCTCATCTTCTTCCCATAACGCCATCCATCTTCGTATCTATCCCCGTCCAAGCAAAGCGTTTGTTATATTTTACACTTTTTTTCAACAAGCAAAGCAATCTACGTTTGGCAACAAAAAAAAAGGTCTCTGCAAAAACTTTTTATTAGACTCTCAACTAGCATGTTAGTTGATTTTTATGGAGCAGAAGGGAACCATAAAGAAATGGCAAAAAAGTGTGCACAACTGATTATCGTTTTCAAAATGTGAGTTGACAGGAGAGAAAGAAAAAATGAAGGTGTGAATGCAAACAATCACTACTCTGTTCTACAACAAGGAACAATTAAGAAGAAAATAATTATACAAAAAAAAATTTTGTATTTTGAAAACAGACTTTTTCTTTTTTTCGATTCGTCGGAGGGTATTTTTTTTTGCTTTTGTTTTTTTAAACTGATGATTAGGACGTACCGGGTGGAGTAGAAGTTGAGGTTGAGTACTGCGCATGATACTGATAATGGGGTCTATTCTGTTGGGAAGAGACTGGTGGAAGTGGCGGAGGTTGTTGATGGTGATTATATGGTTGATGGTGAACAGCATGATACTGCTGCGGATGGTGAGGTGGAAGTGGTAGTGCAGGTTGTTGCACGTCATCGAAAGGGTTTGATGCACTCACCTGTGTCTTTTCACCTATGCATATCAACCAATCAAGTTTTTTTCTTTTTTCAAGTGCAGGTTGTTGCACGTCATCGAAAGGGTTTGATGCACTCACCTGTGTCTTTTCACCTATGCATATCAACCAATCAAGTTTTTTCTTTTTTTCTTTTTTTTTGTTTCTTTCAAGATTTAAGATTTTAAACTAATCCTCTCTCGTAAATTTAGAGCGACTGGAATATATTATGGAAATGTATTATTCAAAGTGGTTTCAATTCTTTTTACATCTTAGTAGGAAGGTTGTTGTAAAAGTAGTTCTATTTGGAAGGAAGGAAGGATAAATGGAAAATTTTCATGTAACCCCACTGAAGAGAAAAAAAAATTAACATGATAAGTAGTTCCAGCCACCTTAGCACTTTCTATAGTTTTCACTTCCCCATAAGACTAATCCAAAATTATATGTTAATCTGAATCACGTGTTCCGTAATAAATTACTAGTCAGAATATTACCGGTTGAGCTTTTTTTAAAGAGGTGTTGAGTAACGTTTTCTACATTAGTAATAATGCGGTACTATATTTTTACAAGCACCTTGGCATTCAACTATAGATCCATGTTGTTGAAAAGTAGTGCATGGAATGTGGACGCAAATAATGCATGATGTCTTTTCTTTTGTTGTTTAAATCTATTTATACTAGGCGAGACTTCTCAATAATATTACTCTAATTAGGTATAATATCCGTCTACGCAAGAATGGAAGCAAATAACTAATTAAAATTATTATTAGAGCAAGCCTAGAGGAATTATGGATACTTTTGTTAAATGTGTTAGCAAAGAGGCTAGCTATTAACAGCTTGTTTTCAAAGAATCACGTTAGTTTGGAGGAGAGAATATAGACAGCATAATATTACATGATTATATGATTAATAATAATTTATACATCACAGGACAATACAGCGCTTTTGCTTTAAATTTTACAGTTTGGCTTTCCGACGACCTCCACTTCATATGTATAATGTATCCCCAGTAATGATAAAAGTTGTGGAGAGGAGGCATTTTTTTAGATTGGAAATTTATTGGTGAGCGAGTAGGAATAAAAACAAGAAGAGAATATATAGAGATAAGCGCCATAATACCACGTTGTCCTTCTTGTTTCATAGAATTTATTGGTGTAAATACTATAGAGTAGGATTTTGAGAAAATAAAAACCAGCACAGGAGTGGGCAGATAGCTAACTCTGCAAGGTTATCGTTCTAGTTCTTACCGGTATGTGGATGTGGAGGTTGAGGAGGTGTTGGTGTGGATTGAGGTGGTGGTGCCACAGGTGATTGTGTTGGTGGACGTAAGGGTGGCGTCGAGTTACTGCTTGCGCTACTACTGTTGCCTCCAGGTCCACTAGTTGAACCACTGTGAGGTTGATTGTATTCTGAGGAAGGGTGGACACCATACGGGGTCGGGGGTCCTCCACTTCCGCCTGCTGGAGGCATGCTATTGAAGCCATCCATTGAACTCGTGCTGTTATTATTTGCTCCTTGAATTGACATGAGTGCACCCATAATAATAATACAGAATCACTCAATCTCATCTATGAGATCTCTCTTCCGCATAAAATGTATGTACCTCTAAAAATCCACCGCGTTCCTTATTTACCAAGAAGTATAATTTGAACAGATCTAAGGGATTCTTTGATATTGTGGGGCAGGCAGTGATGGGAGTGTTGTGCTCATCCATGTACTGCATCAGTTTATCCAGGAAGCCTCTCCTGTCCGGGTTATCGTCCATATCGTAGAGCTTTTGCAAACTGTCCGGTTTCTACATTCACAACAGAACGTCACATTAGTTTTGTACAGTGTCACGACCCCTCTCAGACAAAAAATAAAACCAAAGCAAATTTATTTTGAGACAAGCGGGCCATCACCACAATAATAAAATATTTTTAAAAATGTAAAATTTTTGTTGGTATCGAACTTGTATTGTTTACGGATATTAACAGAATAATATATGAGTAAACAGCTACAAAGGCAATAACATAATAAAAATATATATTAAGTTTTGATAATAATGAAAGAGTAAACAAAAAATGTCCTACTTTTTTTACCTTCGCTTTCGGTTTATACTGTTCGCTTGGTGGTTGTGGGTGACTATTCAAACCCTTCATAATATACAAACATAGATCAAAAGTGCAGGATTAAGTGCATGTCACAACAAATTAGAGAGACAACGCAACGCAACAACACTGATCCAATAAAAACATATACTTACTCTCCCTCCCACTTACTGACTCTGCTTCTTCCCTCATTTTTAAATAAAATTGTTCCGTGGAAATAATACACATAATATTTACGTTTTCATTCGCAAAGAAGAAGAGAAAGATTCTTACAAGAATGAGAATTAAAAAGTAATCAAAAAAGATGTTGACTGACATTGTTGATCAATCTGAGTGTCTTCGTGAGAGAAAATTATTGAAAACACTGGAAGTAAGCAACAGAGACAACGGAATATGCAGAACAATAATTAAAAAAATATATAAATTACGTA
Source organism: Troglopedetes dispersus (assembly GCA_027744215.1). Classification (NCBI taxonomy): domain Eukaryota; kingdom Metazoa; phylum Arthropoda; class Collembola; order Entomobryomorpha; family Paronellidae; genus Troglopedetes; species Troglopedetes dispersus. The sequence continues at coordinate 5,505 of JAHZNF010001035.1, forward strand.
TACATAATACGGAGGAATTAAATCACAATAGATATTTTTCAGGGTTTTCCTCAAATTCACTTCCATTTTCGAACAAAAAAAATAGACACTGAGATACTGAGAGACAAAGTGAGAGTGGACATCGAAAAAAGAGAGCACAAATATTTCATTTTGTTTTTTTATGAATAGTATGAAGTAGACAGAGAATACGAAACAATTTCTTGTGAACATTTAGAAAACAGAATAATAATTGAGTTGAGAATACAAGGGAACATTTTGTGTAACTTAATGATACTAGATTTTGGTTTGGAGGTTCTTACGGGACTGGCAGGCGTTCTTGGCCAGCCGGGACTGTTCATTTCACCATATTCCTCGTGGGCTGAACTCATACTAGCAGCACCGGGAGAAGGAACAGCATTGCTTTGTGGTGTTGTTGGATGACTGGCATAGTTTTGATGACTTGCAGGGCCCTCCTTTCGAAGCTTTGGCATGGCTGGACCATCGTCACCACCTGATGCTTTTAAAAAAAGTTCAAAAGTTGGCTTATACAATTACTGCTCGGTATAACTTCAATTTGAACGTTTTCAATTAAACTTCACATGAAAGGAACATTTGATGTTATCATACCTCCAGAGGTATTAGAAAGGGTAGACTGCTGAGATACATCATCAACGTTGGTTCCGTCAGGTCCAACCGACACAATGTTGGGAGGGTTTCCTCCTGAGTTATCAGCATCTGAAGGACCTTGATGCCCATGTGGTGGCATGTGTGGTGGTGGCGGTCCGTGCTGTGCATGGGAGCCAGGTCCTGGGGGAGGTGTTTGTGAAGGTGAAGTGGACATGTTCGAAGTTTGTGGTGGTCCCATAGGCCCGTAGCCATGCGGTGGCGGTGAGAATCCCATTTTTTGTTGTTGTGGTAGTTGCTGCTTGAGATATGGTGGATGAGATCTTGAATTCGGATTTGATTGCGCCCCCGTTGGGCTAGCCCACGGTGGCGGAGCTTGTTGTGACGGCGGTTGTGGTCCCCCGTAGTTTGGGGGAGGGTAAGGACTATACTGACTTTGGTGTGGAGGTGGTGGACCACCCACGTGATTCGGTACCGGATGCCTCGGTGGAGGATAGCCACTTGGTGGCATCGGTTGTTGCGAAGGGGGTGGAGGATAAGGGCTCATCATGCCTCCATGATGTGGTGGTCTCGCACCGTATCCCTGCTGGCCGGACTGATGCTGGGGATGTGGCCAATGTTGTTGGCCTTGAGGGTAGTGCTGAGGAGAGGGTGGAGGATGGCCTGGAGGTATCATTCCCGCATTTGGATGGCTCATTTTCCCAGGGTACGAATGATGTGGGGGCGGAGCCATGGGCTGCGCAGAGTACGAACCTAAACAAAAATCAAATTGACTCGTACAATATTACTGACTCCGAGTTATAAAAAAATTGTAAAACATGAGTAGATATCATCAGCGTAAAAATACCTGGCATAGGAGACTGAGTCATCCGTTGAGGTACGCTCCCATCCGACTGACTACTATTCGGCCTTGGTGGCATTGGAATGTTTTGACTCCCTGAATAAGATAATCACAGAATTTAATTTAATTTACAATACAACTGAAGTCATTTTAAACATCACAATTTGCAAGGTTCTATACCCTGATTTCCATTGCAAAATCATAATGCCACCACTACCACCCACATAACTTAACAAACACTCGTAATCGAAACTGAGAAAGGGGCATGGAACCTCCTCCGTGTCTTGCATTGATATTTTTATAGGGATAATTATGTGACAGATGGGGGCCCTTTTAATGAAATAATTACTGTCAAACTATTTATACAATTCTTTTTAAATCAATCAATACCCTTCAAAGTATACCACCACCGACGACCCTGAATCCGCCATAACACGAGATTCGGACTACCCTGCATTTTTCCTCGTGCAAATGTATTTACTCAGAAAAATTGGAAACAATTTTATTAATTGAACAAGACGTGGATAGCATTAGCGATTAGTCGACTGTTTCTCTGCTCTGCAGTTAGATTCTTTTGCTATTTACTTGGAAAATTATGCAAATTAAGTTCTTTTGCTTTGCGGTAAACTGGACGCGAAGAAAACATAAACAAGCAAGCAATGCATGCAAAGTGCAGTAAACAACAAGACACTGAACTGAAATCATTCATATTGCACAATGCACACTCGCTCGCAAAATGCACTCAGAAACGTTCTCACTGAGAACATCTCAATCTCAGGTCTCGCAGGCTCTCCCTCTGCCGATCTTGTGATCTCTCGTCTCGAAGGAAAGGTTGTGTAGGATTCTCTCTTTAGTATTATGCAAATGTGCATGTCCACTCAAGTGTGTACTGAACTGTCAGATTTCATTTTTGACAGCAAAACAAAAGAAAATTCAGCAGATTTTTACATTTGCATTGCGGGTTTATAAATTGATAGTTGGGGTTAGTTGGGATAGCCAATACATTTATTGGCTTGTAGAATAGTAAACAAAGATGCCTTCTAGTTGGCTTTATTTCAGTTGTTGCATATCTTTGCGTCTTAAAAAAGTACATTAATAAGAGTGATGTGTGGCTAATCAAGAAATATGCGGATATTCTTATATTATTCTTCCGTTTATTCTAATTTTAATGCTATTATAATAAAGCTACAATTGAAAAGTGAGAACCACTTACCGACAGCCGGCGACATCGACCGTGAACCTGCAGATCCTGTTGGTGAGGGCGAGGGTCGAAGCCCACTCGCACCCGGGCCACTATCATTACTACTATTACAATCCTGAAAAGGAGACAAATGGAATATTATCAGGTATTTTGATTATTTATTACCATGAGTTGTCTTTTTGCTTCTGTGTGAAAAATGGTGAGAATGTTGGCATACCCCTGCGTCAGGTGGTGGGGGATAGCTATTACTAGAAGGTGAGACGCCTTGCGGCCTATGAGAAGGAGAACTAGAAGGAGGGAGTCCACTGGGCTGTGGCGGTGGCGGATGCTGCTGGGACAGCACAGGTGTCGACCTGGGTGACTGCTGAGGGGATGGAGGGTTTGCTTGTGCATGGTTCATTTGTTGCTGAGCTAGTGACGGCGACTGAGGAGGTGGAGGTGTTGACTTTGGTGGATGACCCCCTTCTGGTCCTGAACTACTTGGTGGTCCAGGAGGGGCAAGGCCACTTGACTCTGGAGGCATTCCCTGCAAACGCATCACATCATAACCAATAAAAGCATTTGCATTTTTACCGCAAAACTTATTTTCTAAATCGTAGTTATACATTTGGAGCTTTTCTTATTTGCCAAGTTAACTTACCGGACCAGGAGGGTAATGTGACGGCGGCTGATTTTCTCCAGGTCTCATTCCCGACCCAGGACCGGGATATCTTTGAGCAGGATGTGGTGGAGGATAGTGAGGTGACTGAGGAGGTGGGGGAGGAAAGCTTTGTTGCTGATGAGGAGGATGGTGCATTCCTGGTGGTTGGTAGTACTGACCAGGATGCTGAGGTGGAGGACCTGGAGGAGCACCGCTACTTCTTCCTCCCGAGGGTGGGGCACTCTGCAATTCCAATTGTAAAGAAAATTAGCTCATTATTTACTGTTTTATAACAACATTGAAGTAACATCACATTCTGCCATTCATCATATTTCCACAACACACATGTCTTCCCGTCGTTGCTTCTCGCTTCCACCGCGTGAGACGCATGGTAATCGTAATTTATGGACATATGATGTATTTACTTGGAAGAGTCCACTGCTAGCAAACTTTACTGTATGTAGTAAATAAGACACTATCTTTCCAAGCAAATTACCGATCAACCTTTTTCGACATGTGAGTCAGCTGCTGCGATAAAGTTTTCATGTTCCTCCGCTCCTCAATTTTGCATACATACTATATTATATGCGATTCCAGATAAACCGGGCAAACTTTATCGTGGTCGGTGATAGATATTTTTTTTATCTTTTCCTATTTCCTCTTCTAATCCAATAAATGAATGGGCACTATACTTTAGAAGGGGAGTCATAATAATATATAGGTAACTATGTACATTCATATTGTGTCTATGCAAATGTGTGTGTGTGTGAGGATACTTTTCCCCAAAAAAAACTGTGAATGCTCTAGCTAGCGCTTTTACATGCCCCCAAAGTAACATTTTCTTCGTCCATCTCATTCATTTCAAACAGAAGAGAGAAGTAGTATCACTTCTTCATAATGTGTACACTTTTCCAAGCAGAAAAGAGACTTCCCTTCTTTTTAAAAAAAAGTTGAAGAAAAAAAAACAGGGAGCATGTGGCATGTGTGAGCGAAGAAGCACCCAACAACAAAACCCTAAAATATGCTTTCGCTTTTTTTCTTTATATTTTCTCTTTCCTTTTTCTTCGAGTTATCTACCATGTACATATGTACATGAACATATAATATACAACCACCATGTGGTATGGCACATGGACACACTTTTTTTTACGCATTGTATAATATCAAAGGAAAAAAATGTGAGTCTACCGGTTTTTTTTTTCATTCAGTATAATTTCCAGATCTACAGAGAGTAGGCTTAAGGGACCCTGTTGACATTACAAATTTAGTTTATATGTTCACTCCAAGAATGATATGTGTAGGTGGTGGTGGTGGTGGTGGTGGTCTACATTTCACGTACAAAAAAAAGTTTGTTGCTTTGCTTCACTCACTCACGAACATTTTCATGGAATTGCTAATTTTGGAGCTAAATTTTCCAAAAAGTTGATGTTGCAACGGAGAATTTAGTGATTTCTGTAGGATAGGTTAAGAAATTGTGGCACTCAGCAGAGTGAAACATTATTATTATTATTATTATTCTTTGTTGGCACATGGCCAACACGAAAAAGGCAAAGTAGGGAAAAACAATAGTTTTTGTAGAGGATAAAATAGTAAATATAGGGAGTAGTATACGTTCATTCACAATAATAGCGCTTTGCTTCTCAGCTCAAAAGAAGAAGCAATAAAAGTGGTTCAGATAAATTCTCATTGACCGTTACCATCATCATCATCATCATGATCGTCATGATGAAATTGAATCAGGTGTTTAATAAAAGCAGCGTGGGGTCTCCTCCTTTTGTTGAACTCCACAGATGAGAGAGAAAGAGAGAACCATGTGGCTGGATTTACATACTTATCGTCCTCGTCTCTGGTTTTTAATTTGAGGAGACCGAGTGTTGATCTTATTTGCATTCAGCTCTAAAACGTCGAAATATTGGCTCTCGACAAAACTCTCCTTTTCATTGAGAAATTGCATGCACCGAAAATATAGAGAGAGCTGACGATAAGGAAAAAGTTTACTACAGTGTAATACCTTGTTGTGTGTCGTCCCTCTTCAATTGGGCGACTAGACGCACCATAATATTATTTTTGATGCAAGTGTAAAGTCGTCTCTGTCTGGTGCAATACTGCAAGTACACGCGATACCCCGATGAAAATTATTCCAGACTCTCTTTTTTTACCAGGCGAAAGTGGAGTGGAAAATCAAGAAGACATGAAACAAAAGGTATTTTTCCACGTTGCTCCATTATTATAGCGGTGTGAGTATATGTAAGCCTTTTTTACGAAACGCGCATTCTATTTCACGTGCCTTTCTCTGAAAAGTTTTAGTAGTGCTGGGCTCTGGGTTCTTGTCTGTCTCCATTTGTCTTGGAGAAAGGAGCAATGGGAAAGAGGCATGACATGCCATGAAAAAGTAAAAAAAATGTTCTCTTGTCTTGTCTCCAGTTCCCAGAAAAAGGAATGTCTCTTCTTTCCTTCGTATAGTGGCTCCATAATAAAATCTAAAGGAAAGGTACTCATCACAAATTACACAGTTCGTTCGTACCCTGTTTTCCTCCATCCTCCATTCGCCGCGACTATCACAATCCATTCTTATTTCCAGATATTAAATAAATGTAATGGTGGTGCAGAGTTTTCCAAGCATCCATTTAGTTGTTGTGTGCATATATACATTCTGCTGCGTGTGCACACTTTCCCCTCTTCTACCCATCCGATCATCATGAATAAAAGTTGGGAAGGAAAATGTAGGAGATAAAGGATAAAAAGGCATTATAGAAAAAGACCAGTGTAATATTGGAACATGGGCTGGAATAAAAGCTTTATTCACGTTCCAAGCAAACTCCCACCACCAACTACACGGTAAAGGAGAACAACTCGACGATGACAAACAAGCAGTGGGAAACTTGAGCTGCCGTCAGCCAGCTCAGCTCCAAGCTCCACCAGACTCCAGAGCAGCACACTGGAAAAAAGCACCTACAACGGTAGGTATGTTGATATTATGAAGGAAATAAGGCGAGCCAAAGCGACTAGATACTAGTGTGCACACACACAGCAGCAGCACTCAGTGATATTATGTCATGCCATTATTCGAAATTTGGAATAAAAGTGAAGTTTTTCGTCTCCTCTGCTGGCTTGCAGCAAGCAAGCATAGGGACAAACACACGAATACCACATCAGAGAGGAGGGAAAGGAAAAAATAAGTGGAGTAACAGTGGAAGTTGTAGTAGTCAGTCATGCTCTTCCATTATTTTCTCTCTCCGTTTTTCTCTCTCGTCTTTTCTCCCTCCAACAACCCAACCAGCTACGATGCCATTTATCGATCTTTCTTCCATCCTTTTTCCTTCCATTTCACTTCCATCCAACAAACCAGCCAGAGAGCTGGTGGAGCTTCAAATGGAAAAGAAGCTAGCACGAGAGAATATATTTTTTTCTCCAGCACCACCAGCCAAAGCACAATAATGTAGCTTTTTCCTTGGGTCGTGGTGGTGGTGGAAGCAGGCAGACAGGCAAGCAAGCTGGCTAATGCAGCTATTCTTTTCACTGGAAAAGTGCTTGCCTGACTTCCCCTTCATCTTCTCCTACATTATAAATAGACTAGGTATGTCGATAATGGTGGTGGTGGCTTTTTCCTAGTGGAGCGCTGTTTTTTTTCTCCTCAATGCTTATGCAATAGCGAGCGAACGAGTAAGCGACTCAATATTTGTGTGAGCGAGTGAACAAAGCGAGCCAAAGGGGAAGCAGCAGCAGTAAGTTGCTGCGTCTCTCCTCTGCTCTGGAAAACTACGAGAGTTCTCCTCGAGTATTGTACCTTAGCTTAGCACACACAGTGATATTATTGTGACACACGAATATATTGTAGCTTTGACCAGCAAAGCAACCTAAATATTATATCGTTGTTGTTGAACAACGCTAGTTGGAATTCGACCTCGCTTTTCTCCTTTCTTGTTCGTCCTGTTTTTTCACCCTTATTCGTTCTCCTTGTACTATTATGGAGCACAGCAGAGGACTTGTGCTTGCTTACAAAGAGAAACATGGGTTTTTTTTGGGTTTGGCTTTGCTGCTGAGAAAGTAAAGTAAAGCCGGAGATAGGGCAAGGCAACTAAGGCAAGCACAATATAATAATGTATCTCTCCTCTCAGCCGAGCCGAGCGGACGGGAGACCTTGCATGCTTGGCATGGCACGGCAGCTGCTGCTACTCCTTCTCTCCTTCCTTGCTCAACATTTCATTTTCTACGGGAAAAAGGAAAGGGAAAAGATAACACACAACCAGCCAGCCAGATCCAGAGCTTCGCAGCAGCAACGCAACCAAAAATATACTTTTATACTTTACTTTTACTTTGTTATATGGCTCTCGGCAAGGGAAAAAAATCTACACATGAACATATCACATGCCATTGAAGAAGAAGAAAAAGGGATAAAATGATATCAAAACTCTTTTTTTTTCTCTCTCCTCCCTACTCTGGAGACTATCCGCTACTTTCTACTGGAGAAGACAAGGATGAGAATGGATGAAGGGAAAAAAAGAGGAGAAAGTTGGGTTGCGAGAAAATGGATGGCTGGAAAGGAAACTAAACGGACACAACACGTACTTTACTTACAACATCGAAAAAAAATATAGCTGCATCATATCATATCATATCCTTTCTCTTTCCTTTTTTGTTGAGTTTTGTTGAAGCGCTGCTGCTCTGTTTTTTTGGTGCAAAAATGTTGGGGTGTTTTTCCCTATTCGTTCTACTAGTTATTATATAGCTAAAACTTCAAATTTTTGCTACGACAGCATTGCACAAAAAAAAGTCTCCTTGTTTGTGGAGGCAGGCAAGAGTTGTTGCTGTGAAATGAAGCAACGAGGCAAAATAGTAGCTCTTCAACTCAAATTGTTATATCCAAAAGTACCCCAAACAGACTACTCAGCACCAAAAAAAAACGCGTTGTTGTTTGTTCTCAGCACATCTTTTTTGGTGCAACTGAGGGAGCAGCAGAGATGGTTTCCACAAGAATTTCATGCCGTCGAGTCAACCATGCGATCTGAGCCAAATGTGCCTTTTCTCCAGCTAGCTTCAAAACCAAGGAAGAGTTTTCCTTGTGTTGCGTAAATAAAAAGTGACTTATTTGGTAGGAGATTGGGATGTGAAAACGTGGATCCGGATCTTTCCCATTGCTATCTAGGTACATTACGTAGTAAAATGCAAGAGCATAGTCTTTGGAGGACTAGCTACATACATTCCTCTCTTTCTCCAGAGATCGTTGCTGTGATCCAGCTAACAAAGGCTTTTCAGCTTCGCTTTGTTGCTGCGAGTGATCAAAAACGGTTTCGTTCCACCAGAATGAAATGTCTCATCACTCGCAATTCAAAGTTCTGTCTGACCAAAGTAATGTCTCTTATTTCACATGTTCTCTCGCTAAAGTAAATATTACCCAAAAAAATGTGTGTGGAGTGAGTGGAGGGAGACTTTCTCTTTTGTCATTATTCGAGAGCCACGCCACGGCTCGGCGAACAGTCTGCTTTTAGTTTTTGCCTCGAGGAGAGACCCTCTCGTCCGGTTTATCATGTTCGCGATCTCCTTTCCATTTTAATATTAAACTCATCTCTCTCCCTTCTCTCTTGGTTTCGATTACCTTATTCCAAACCTGGGCTATATACTAATTTGCGCAATGGTAACCAAACCACTACTACCATGATGATTGAGAGAAGCTCATGTAGCTCCTTCTTTCTTTGTATTTGGGTGAGCTTTTACCCACTTACGTCACGTTGTATATTATATCCTTTTTTTATAAAGCGACTTTCTTTTTTTTAAAAAAAAAGAGCGGGTCAGTAAAAAACATTTTGGAAGTTTTAGACTCCTTTCAGAAAGCCCTCCAACAACACCGGCAAATTCCCACGTGTCTTGTCTTGTCTCTGTTCACTCCCTTCCTTTCCTTTTCTTAACAAATCACTGAAATGTGATAATGCTAGGATGTTGCGTAACATCAAATTACAATATTTTCACTCTTAAGTACTTTGAAATTGTCCACACTGTTTTGTGTGATTGAAATTACTCTGCACCACCAACCGGGTTTTTTTTTCGGCAGAACTCCTTTTAACTCATTTTTGACAATTTTACAAATGATCTCTATCACTTTTTACAACTCGCCCGAGTGAATACCGGCTGAAAAAAACCTATAAAAAAGAAATGTTCGTGCCTGAGAAAATAGTGAACTCATCGACATTTTATTCGTAGCTTGTCATTCGTTGTGGTGCACGATAATAATTCCTGTATTATAGAGACTGTGAAATCGACCAAGGCAAGGTAGAGCTAAAAGTAAACACTCCATCTCCATCGTGGCAAAATCACGAACATTATGTCCTACTCCACCATCAACTTTTTTTGAATGTCAAATCAAGCATATCGCACTCGTCGGAGTTCATAGTAGTCATACATACACAAAACCGCTATTCTGCCAGTTGCTCACTTACTCTTATACCGTCGTCATCATGTCAATAAAAATTTTGTACACAACACGACACGCAAAATCCTTTTCACCCTTGTGAAATGCATAATATCCCGCGATCCCGACCTTCCTTCTTTTCTAAAGCAATTACATTTGCATATTGTGTAGGTTGCATATAATACTTTGCCTTGCATCCATATACAATTCAGGAATGCATATAAAAGACACGCTTGTACTTCTCAAAATCCGAGACTGAATTTATAGTAATTAATCTAACATTGATAACACTTGCACCGAAGAAGAAGTAAGTTCTTCAGCGGGTTTCATTCAACCTAAAGTGAACACAATAATACACCATAATCGGGTTTGCCTACCGAGCCACCCATGATTTATAAAATGGAATGTGAAGAATGGTAAACAAGAAAATTTTAAGGCTTGCAATTGCATCTCGACAGCAGAATGATAAACAGTGTAACGACATCGAACTAGATTTTGGTTGGTTCATGATGATAGAGACATATATCCTTTTCATTCACCAAAAATTCGTAGGCATGTATATTTGTGTTCGTGGTAGACAACATGCAGGAAACTGGGAAGAAGAAAAAGTAAAATAATATATATTTTTTGTGAAAAAAAAAGAGAACCCAGAGACGTGAGAGAGAGAGAGTAAAATGGCATTATTGTGGGAAGGGGGATACCGAGAGGAAAAAGAGAAGGGAGAATTTGTCTGACTCTCAGATTTTTACTATACGCGTGTTACTTTGTCCTTGTAAATAGTTCATAATATAATATAAGGAACTTACATGCATTTATACTACACACGTCTATATAAAAACTCTTCTCTGATAAAAGGTTGGAAAAACAGCTGACATCAAGTCAAGTAAACTTTTGCAAGGAAGAATGTGATCTTGAATGAATGAAATATATGTATACACTTGGGTGTAAGTAGTCAAACCCGACAAAAAAAGGAAATGAAATGAGACAAGTGCCCAACAAAACCAACCACACGAGGTAGGTTCCTTCTTCGTTCATCGGCACAGAGTCCACGCACACACATCCCAAGAAAAAAGAACAGTTTTACACATTTACACGCACCTATTGATAATGATCATGAATCATGATGATGTTGACGATGATGATGATGTTCATCTAATCTGCATATTATTACTCTATGATGATAAAGGCCATTAAGAAAGAGATAAAAATGATATACCCAAAAAAATGACATACAAGAGACGGCATGCCAGAGTTCAACGCATAATCATTTGCATATTTTTCCACTAAAAATAATTATAACATAAATACATGCAGCAAACATAACTTTGATGTGTATACCAAACTATTTTAACTTTTTCTTTTCGAATCGTTTGCTGAAATCTACTTTTTGTCAATGAGTTACTACTACTACACCGCACCAACCAGCTGCGTACATAATTTTCCGAATGAATTTCTTGAATAATTATTTAATAATGCATGCATAATATTATCTAATCCAAGGGAATAGAGTTCATTTTGCTCGTTTGTTTGTCGCAATCGAATTAAATCACTTTTCTTCCAGGCTAGACAAACCGTTATCGTAAAAGATGGAAAAGATTGCCGATGCCATGTGTTTTTCTTACTACGCAACAACGCAACCTCACCTTTTGTTCATCGACTCACTCGACACCATTTAAACCTCATTTTCTGTTCATTTCATTCAAGAACATTGTCCACCTTTTTTCCTATCAAAAAGTTCAATGTTTAGGTTCTTATCTATTCTCTGGTCGTTTTATTATTATTATTATTATTCTTGGTATTCTGAACTGTGATATGTATGCATGAAAACATGAGCAACGAATATGGATGAGTTGAAGGTTACATAGCCGACATTGGTTAAAGGCGAACAAAAGAAAATGAGGAATTGGAATTGCTGTTTTTGTTTGATCGCAATAAAGTTGACGTTTGATAATTTTTATGTGCTACGCAATCATGCTGTTTTTATGTCTCCACATATGTTTTTTTTAACGTGCAACCATGTGTTTATAGTTTTTTTGTTGGGTATGGAATTGCTAAAATATTATTATGTATGAAAATTAAACGAAATGAAGGTCATATTGCCGGCAACTATTTTTTTTGGCATATGCTCCTTTATTTTTATGAACACAACATAAAAATATGCTGCACATTATGTATTCATACTACTACTACCACTATTGAATGCCTTTTGTTTCGCATGGTTTATTGCTGCTGCTGTTGCGGACGAGACAGATATGTAGGTATTCTCCTATGTTCAGGGAGAATTAGCAATTGGCAAGCGTGAAACTTTTTTTAAAGAAGAGACGTATATAAAACTCGAAAACTGACAGATGAATTAATAATTAATATATTTCACGTTTCACGAATGTATGTATGTACGCATGGCTGCATATATGTATGCACATCCCTTCTTGTTTTTTTCTTATTCAAGTAATTGGACAGTTCCCTACTAACTGTTGCTTTATTTACATTTATACACCACCACCACCACAGTCTAATCATCTTATATGAAACTACTATAATATGAGTATATAAGCCAAAGCGGTATAAAATTAGTATTTTGAGCTAGGTCAGCAGCAACATTAATTGCTCTTTTTTGAACCATACCTTATTATTATTACTTTACAACAACAACAGTCAACACTCGTGGACTGAAGCAGACGCACACACCGAGTCCTTATTTGCACTACTCTGGAGTTGGCTCCAAAAGCGTGCTCAAATTGCTTTGTACAAATTTCCCTTTCATTTTTAATTTCCCTTGTGTGGTGTTGAAGAAAGGAATATAATAGGATGACAGTATGCCTTCACATTTCCACCTTTTCACTTGAGCCCGCTCCTAATAATCGCACAAGTTTTGCACATTAAATGTATTACAATGTGCTGTGCTTTCTTTTTTTTCATAGAACAAAATTCCTAGGGAGCAGCACAACAAGAAACACCAGATACGGTTATGGTTTTAGTGTGAGTATGATAAGATGAAAGGAGAAAATTATGAATTACTAAAAAGCTACTACTACAAGGTAGGTAATTAACTCCAGCTTTTTAGTAGCGTCTGCTTGGGACGCGCCATGAAAGATCTTCCCAAATTACAAAAGTCGTGTCTTTTTTTACAAACATTCATCAAAGAGGTGCGTATTTACACACACACACGTTGTTGCTGCAACCTTTTCTTTATCTTCCAGCAAAAAAAGCAAACATTTCAAAGCAATTTTTATGTTTACATCTTGGGAATAGAGTGACTGGAAGGAAGGAATAATAATGGAGGACACCTGATGAACGCTCACCATCACCACCACTCAAGTTATCCCTGGAAAACGAATATTAGCTATTCGCCTGTTTACCAGTACACATTGATAATACATATGTACCTCCATAAACAAGTCTGGGTGGCTCCCAAACTTTAAGTGTGTACATATATATAGTACCTCCATAAGTATTTACTAGCGCACATGAATGACTTAGCGCGAGTGCTTCTACCAAAGTACATATGAAATTACTTTTGTGTTTTCCTACATTTTGAAGACACATTCCAAGATTAGAACTTATCATCATCTCCTTCCAAAATCTCTCACATTTCCCTAAGCTTTCGCATTGTGGTAGTGGAAGCCTTCATCATCAATGGCCACATTATTAGATAAGACAATTTTTTTAGTCATCGCATAATTGTGTCATCTTTATTTCCTTTTTCTCGAAGAGAATAAATCTGAACAACAACGACAACAAAAAAAAAACTTGCTTGACTCAACTCAATCAGTATCCATCCATCTCTCTCTCTCTTCTCTTTTTTTGCTGCATTCCACATGGTCGGTCTCTCGTATTTTTTATCCCTCTCTCCTTTCCTACTACTTACTACTACACAGTTTTCAACAACAAGAGCGAAGAAAAAAGAGGAGTCGCCTATATAATATAATAATAGCGGTAATAACATGCTCGCTTTTATATATGAATCTACTTGTTATATTGCACGCTCAGCCAGATGATCTTTCTCCTTTTTTTCTTCTTCTTTTGCGTTCCTTTTTTTTCTTCAAAGACATGAAGAGAAGAACCATGACGAGCACACACGGTAATAGGAAAAAAAAGACTTGTGAGTTGCCAATGAATGAATGCGCGTCCTTTTTTATGAAATGTCGGTCGACCGAAGGAGGTAGACACATATAAGAAGAAGTGGAAAACACCGGCTTATATAACAACATTGCGTAAAAAAAACAAAATTCCTAATAGACATTTTATGTCTCTCAATATTACTACTACATGTACATTATGTACACTTGTTTGTGTTTCGTGGAACTATCCAAAGCCTGCATGTTTCTTGGATGTAAACAGTATTATATGTATTTTTTTAGTTAGCAAAACTTCCCTCCAAAACGAATTTCTTTTTTTTTTCGTTGACACTTTACTACGAAATCACTCCATCGTTAATTTCTTGTTGTATGTTCCTTTGTGTTCACCATAAACAAATTGATTTTTTTCCTTTTTGTCGTTCGTGGAGGCGGAGATTTTTGAGAAAAAGGAAAACTGTTGCGCTACTACTAATTACTAGTTTCGCTTATCATCGTATCATCAGTTGGAGAAAAGTCGGGGAAAATTGGTGAATTTTTGAAACTTTGCAAGTGTTCAAAAATGGGATTGAGATGATGACGAGGGCGTTCACTGGGAATCACACTCAAATATGCAAATTGAATTTTTTTGTTTCGACGTGTGTGAGCGTGTGTGTTTCCCTCTTCGCTAATCCATTTTTTGTTTACAATTTGCAATAAAATGTATTGCATGACTCATTCGTGGCACCGCTCATATATGTGTCAATG
>JAHZNF010001036.1:0-10334 GCA_027744215.1 Troglopedetes dispersus
CTAGCTCTACTTGTGCTTACTTGTGCACATTTGTTGAATTCATTTTGTGTGCGGTCCATGAAAATCTTATAAGACTTGTGCTCTGCCGTTTTTAATACTCTTCTTTTTTTTCGGAAAAGAAACAAAGTAAAGAACTCGGCGAGTCGAAATGAAAGGAGAAGAAAAATAAGAGAAGAAACTTTATATAAATATTTATTGGTATTTTCTCACTCTTCTCTTTCTCTCCTTTTCTATGAGATGAGCGGCGAATCCTCTGAAATGGAATTTATCGCCATCATATTTCTTCTTTTTTTTTCTTCCACAGGATATCGCTCCAGACTACTGTGTGAGATTAATAAAAGAGGTGACGAACATGATCTAGGCCGCGAGAGTTGAGTAACATCTTCTTCCATAACCCATGGCAAAGCGATAAAAAAGACATTGAGCACGATTTGTTACAGCCATCTATTCATTCCAATACGCGAACGAACATATATCCGTCCATGTGCCACACATCATTACGGTCATCTGTATGTGGGAAGCAGAGCGAATGGAAGGCTCTCAAGTGATGATAAGTTGGTCCATTGGTAACCGTTGAGAACTCATTGCAAACATTGCAATCGCTAACTCTTAAAAAAATCAGTTCGAGTATTGCTACGATGACGGATTGCACCACGACCAATCAATTATTTTTTTGTGCGCTCTCGTGAGACAACTTAAACCAATATGGTTTTCGTCGCAACGAAAATTTCTTTTTATGACGATTACGAAAAAGACAGGAACTCGGAGCGTGGGGACAACTTAAGTGTAGTGAGCAAGAGAGAGAGAGTGTGTGTGTGTGTGTGAAAAACAAAGATGTGTTAAGGTATGAAATGTGTATATACTTTCGATCAAAATTCTGTAATTTTCTTGTCTCTCGTTCAAGAAACAAAAAAATACATTTTTTTCTGTAGTATACCTAAGTGAAAAACATTTTTGATAAGTGTTTCATCGCAATATGGTCAATATTCCCACAATTTTTTAAAAACCTTGTTATAGAAAAGAAACCGTGTCCATTGGAATTAAAACATTGGGAAGGAACTCATACTTCAATTGAAATTCATAAAGAGTCAAAAGTAATAGTTTGTCTAAATCAGCGGCTGACGCCTGCTTTTATATGCTTGGCCAACCTTGGCAAAGTTTGTTTTGGCTTAACGTTTCTCTTCTACTAAGCTATAAAATGTTAATAGCTTATTGTGTGATAGAGAAATACGCATTGATTCCACGAATCATTTCCAGTTTATAGGAAACTATATATACACATACTGCATCACAATACTTGTAATAACGTAAAACTTTGATACTTGCGTTTTTTGTTTCGACAAATTTGATAAGTTTTGGTGATGCTCAATGTTATGCAAAAGGATGACCTCAGTCGGTTGCATTAAGGATCATACTTTAAATTGCATTCCACAAATTAATGTTTTATATTTTATATGTATTAATTTGGGTGGTGTCTTCTCCGCGAAAATTTATCTGAATTCCAGTTGCAGTCACATAATTTTTTTTTCGTTCAAACTCATAAAAATAAATTCAGGAGTCTCGAGTTCCCATTTTTGCATAGCAAATGTACGAGAGGGAAGGAAAAATATGTTTATGTAGTTGTCTTTTTACAGGAGTGTTGAAACGTTTTTCTTTTCTAGGCGACTCCATCAGCAAGGGATGATGGCATAGTATGTGGGACACAAGGGAGGAGTAAAAAGAGAAGCAGCGAAGGAAGAAAAAAAATGCTGAAGAAACCTCTTTGAGATTCATAATGTGGCTGAACTAACTTTCTCCATTGACTTAACAGAACAACACCCGTTACGCTGGGAAAAAGTACGAAGTGGAAGTTGAGCAAGATCAACTTTATATTTATTGTCATGGAGATCTAACAAAATAAAGGAGGATGCACATTGTAGATACACACAAGCACAATTTGAAATTCGTCTATGGACTTGTACGGATTTACCCAGAAACTACATTGATATGGGTTGCAACTTCATCAAAAGCGTGTGTGAACGCCACTTTGGCTTTTACTTTATCACAATCCATTTTATGTCTATTTTATCCTGTTTCATGGATATCTATGTATGTGTTTCAGTTCATCCGACCCACCTCCCAGTTTATTTTACATTATTGTAATGTGGTTGGTTAAACCATGTTTAATTTTACAACTTGTTCTCAGTTACTTACACGGAAAAGTTGCAAAATAGCGATGGACGCCTGTGACATTTTCAAATGTGTCACACACCCACAGAAGGCCACCACAGTTGTTGTGTGTGCTCAATAAGGTTTTCCATGTGTTAAGTGGGAATCTACAATTTATTACGCTATACATGCCATGTAGAGGAATTCTGAGAATTTGTGCTCCACGTTGAGTAAAATTATGCACTCACGGTACATATTTATGAGCGCCAGAAAGTTAGTTTAGAACCGATATTTTGATGATTTTTTTATGATTTGTTTAGTTTGACGTGTTTCCTTTGAATTCAATAATGCGAGCGAGGAAGATTATTAACTTAAAGGTATGCTCTTCAAAAGTTTTTGGTCATGAGGTACAAACTTTTCCTTAAACTGTTTTCCCGAGATTATCCAGCCTGGCTAAAAGTGCAGCAGTGCTGGCTTATCATTAATGATGAATGTATGAAAGAAAGTTTTGGACCGGCGGTGTTCTATTAAAAAAATCTTTGTGCTGGAAATCGTTGCTCTTCTTGTGTGAAAAAAAAAGCCGGAGGAGAAAAGAAAAACCATTGTGATTGCGTATTGTGATAGTGAATGGTGAGGGAAGAGAAGCTAATAAAGAAAACTGGAACGTACATGGATAAATGTGCTCGCATTTCTATGTCTGGTTCCCCGTCAGACTTCATTTTGTGCTCTCAGTGGACCACATTATATTATACGACAGACCATTAACCGAGCTTTTTTTAGTTCCTCAGCCAGCCATCCGCTCTCTGGCCTTTTTCCCGAGATTTACAGTGTTTCGTTATTATGGAGACATTTTCCCATTCCGACCAGCAACAACAACAATGACATAAACAACTGTGTTCTTTTAAGTCATCACAGATAGGAATTGTGCCTCCTAGCGTGGTATTTTTTATTCTTCACTCTGACTTCTTACCACGCTAAATAAAAAGTGAACAAAAAGTAAAAAAAAACAAACGTCGCATGCTCTGCGGGTACAGCACATACATTCAGTCGGTTACTACATGAACTTGTTTTTTGTAGGCGACAATTCCGTTTCCATTCTTTTCATTCAAATGAGTGTAACACATTTTAAAATGTGTGCTAACAACAACAACTAATGTAACTATTTATGTTTTATCCATTGTTCACAACCGAATTGCCGATGCCATTAAAAATGTCGAGGATAAGCCAGCTTGTTTAAAATCTCTAAATAAAAGCATTGAAAATGTGTTGTGTTCATCCACCGTTGAATTGTTACTAATCTGTGTTGTCGGCCCTCCCATTCTTTTTTACAGGGAAAGCAAAACTGCTCTTTGGATATTTATTACCCTGGCTGTAAAAAAAGAAGACATTTTTGTTTTTTTACGCGTGCATCTTGTCACTGAGAAATATAGTACAAAAAAGTTTATTTTGTACATATAATGTAGATACTAATATATCTGTAATGTACCTACATTACACATGGTTTTTGCACTGATGACGGCAACGTGGTGGCAATGTGTTTGAAAGGGAAACAGTCTTGCAGTTTAGGTCCTGTTGTTTGTTTGTGTCTATGAGGCAAGAATAAATGGCACACAAGGCAAATAGGTCTCAAGGAGCTCGTACAAGTTGCGTCCCATTTGTGTTTGACATTTTCCCTTCCCAATCATAATGGTAATGGTTGCCGTAATAATGATAATAGTCATAACGAAAGGAAGAAAAGAGATATTGCAAAAGGGAAGATGAAAACTTGGAAGGATTGGCTGTTGACATATTAGAGTGGTGGATACCACCATCAGCAAAAAAATTGATATCCCTATCGAGAGTTTGTGAATGTGCGTTTGTGTTGCAGAAGAGTTGCAGCAGTTCGGCAAGAAAAGTGTTGGGAAGAAAAAAAAATCATGAATTTCCTCGTCAATTGATATGGGCCTGCTCGCGTCTTCAATTCAAAAGGAAATTGCAAAGTGGTTGCATCCACAGAAAGTATATTCGTCATCTTTTTTTTCTCTTCTTTTTGTTACCAAGCGGCTCTGACATTTAACGAAGAAATCGATGAAACGCCTG
Source organism: Troglopedetes dispersus (assembly GCA_027744215.1). Lineage (NCBI taxonomy): Eukaryota > Metazoa > Arthropoda > Collembola > Entomobryomorpha > Paronellidae > Troglopedetes > Troglopedetes dispersus. The sequence goes on from JAHZNF010001036.1 coordinate 4,228, forward strand.
TATTTACTCCTTAAAGTTCAACTTGGGACGTGACATACTTACTTCGTCGACTGCTTATCGTTGTGCCACCAGTGGTATTGCCAATCGCTGTGAAAGCTTTTCTCATTGCTATAAAATTACACGGAACAACTTATTTTTTCATATTTTGCAATAGGAATGCGGACAACATACGATCTAAACCATACAAGACAAAATCTGCTTGTCGCTGATTTTTTAACAAATGAATTTTCTCGTTGTACTTAGCATTATTTAGTCTGCACTTCTATTGATCGATTAAGTAAAGGTTTGTTACAGTATTTTATATTTGCTTGGTTTTGATGTTTATTTAAACCATTATTGAGTAATTTAGCAAGAACGATGAAATGACTTGCAGCACGTTCTTCATGTTGACAGTTCACGAAGCATCCGGATTCAGAATCATAGAAGTAGCATTACTAGCAGCATTAAATATGTATATTCTCAGATATCTCTTCCGACACAAATATTAGCGTCTAATTTCGTTCCGTTGTTGTTGTTGTTCAAATCAGCACATGTAAATTTCATCCGAGTTCACTTGGTTGTGTTGTGTTACTGTTGCAACAAGAAACGGAAAAAAAGTTATGGCATCCTTCCGACACAATTTATCTCATCCTGTGAGCATGTCTTCCATTCATCCGCAATATGGAAAACTAGAAACTAGGAGAAACTGAAATTTGTTCTAAAAACAAATATTGTACTCTATTAACAAAATCTCTCCTTTCAGAAATGTTGATAGCTAAAACTTAATAGTACGAATGGTAAACGCCGTGCTATAACTTCATTTGGCATCCGTTTATCCAAAGACCTACATTTTCTTTTTTAAATATCCATGCCGATTGAGTAGGTAACCAATAAGTAGCAAATACTCTGATTTAGGAACTAAATTTAAAAAAAAAACTTCAGTAAACCATGGGAAAATATTATAGACATGAGCTTTATTATCAACACCAGCATTTAACCCGATTCAGGTGAACAACTGCAAGCGCAACTTGCTGGTGAAACTTTTCAATTAGGAAGGTGACACAAAGATCAGCAAGAAAATGATTGAGTGATACAGTTAATAAATGGATGAATAATTTACTTACAAGTTTATACCACTCCACTTAATTCCATAAAAGAGCTCCGCCTGTTTATTTAAAAAAGAAGTTTTGCTGACAAGTTGTTAAACGAAGCATGAATCGTTTATCAAAAAGAAAAAGTTTTTACAATCTCTACATCATTCCTCATGAATGGTTTATTACAGTGAAAACTACTTGTTTATTCAGTGTCTGAAAAGGGGAAATTGTGTAATCAATTATGCCACAGAGAAAACAAATCCTCGAGAAAAAGGATACAATGTATTTACTGTACTACCCCTCCATATAATTTCCCTTTTAATTATGATGTAAGAAAGAACCGAGGAGGATGAAACCTTGCGCCGAAAACTCCCTCGCTTCCTTTATATTTTCCCGATAAAAAGGGAAACTTTCACTTGTGTCGCCTATACATACCATATGTTACAGCGTGTATTATAGTTCAACATGTATCGTAATATTTAATGAGATCATGTCGTTGTTTGTTGTCCTTCCCCTTACAACTTTATATGGTGTAATATGCATGCATACCTAGGTACATCAACATATTATGTTATCATCACAAAGCTAAATTTTATACGTTTCCCACCGCATCTTCAATGCCTCCAGTTGAAGACGTTCTCTTTTTTTCGTTCAACATCCGTCTTCGTCTTCCCTGTCCTTACGTCTCTCCACCGAGGTAGAACTGAAGAGAGAGAGAGAGAAAAAAAAAAGAGAAAGGAAAAATGATGACTGCACGCAAATCATATCATGACGGCTTTTTTGAGTAATAATAAGCCTCGCTTGCACTACTTTTTCCTACTTCCCTATGTCCTCGTTCTCACTCTTCCTTTTTTTCTTTTCGTCGAACTTCCCATCTCCACGATTATTCGTCTTCTTTTCTCAGCTTCCCTTCAACTTGTCTTCATCCACAGCAATACAGAACCACCACCACCCTTTCGTTGAAACTTGAGATTTCTTTTGCTAAACATACCCTAGCGTTCGTTATTCATACTTTCTTTTACTCCATTCTGAGGAAGATTGTAAAAAAGGAGGCTTGGAAGAGGAGCACTTTCCTTTTGCCTTACCAATGTGTGCATGTAGATACGTATGCTCATTCGTAATGTGCACAATTCAACATCTGCAAAAATCTTTTCACATTGGAAAGTTTTCTCGTCAAAAAAGTTGATAAACTCAAAATCCCTTATTTTCATCTTTTCCCTGAATTACTCTGCGGTAGTAGATGTTCGCCCTCTCCGCAGCTTCTCACAACACTTCAAACTGTTTGGATTACTCAAAACTTGCATGCTCACACTGATCACATGATTTCACTTTGTTCACGGCAAAACAGAACAAAATTTTCACGGACTTTCTATGTAAAATAAACCCAGCACGATATGAATAAGTTGCATTTTATGAGGAGACTATTTCACTGTCAGAAGCAATCACGTATTTTGTCAATACGTGATTGCCACAATAATTTGAAATCACCTGACCGGTGCAACCATTTGAATCTGGATACATGGTAGTTTAGGATCAAAGAATGCAATATTACTCTACTTGAAAAGTGCAAAGATGATAAATGTAATATGCTTCGGCTAATAATTCTGAACTAGTTTCATGTAAGATTTGGAGTGAATTATTATTTTTTAATTTCTACAACTTAAAGATTCAGGTCAGGCTATAAATTTATGCAAAATAGCAATGGCATTACCCAGTTGAAACAATTCATTAATACTCTCGGGATCAGTAAAATGCGACTGCTAAGTATAATGTGAAATGAAAAGCTGCTTCCACTCAACGTGCAGGGTTTATGTTTTACCAGCGGTGCATGTTATAAAATCTTCAGTGTTAAAGCATACCTATTGCTTTTCCAAATTTAGGGATAACCCATTCCCTCCTTTCATGCATCTATGTATGTAGGCAATGTACACCTTGTAAACAGACCGAATTTTAATAAATTATTATTAGAAAGTGAGAAGAAACTTCGGCGCAGTATTTTTATGGCAAAGGGAGAACTTTCTTTTATTATTTGCAACAACATATAACAAAGTTCAAATTAATTTTTGTTCAAGCGTCTTCCTCAGAATTTGAAATGAGCCTTCTCTGCTTACATTGTGAGCAGTGTCGGTGGACGTAAAAATAGTTGAGAGACTAGTATGGACCAAGTAAAAGTCATATCCAAGCAGACGGATCGAATTTCCCACTTCTACTCCAGATTTCAACTTTTTCACAGTTGTAAAAATGATATTCGGACTTAATATCATTACCAAAAGTTTTATTGCCGGTGTCAAGCAAAGATTTGCACGCATGCCCTTTCTTTTTTAATAGTTTTGCATCGATTGCAAAAAGAAAGTTTTTACTTCAATAAATATTTGCATTCATAGCTGCGCACCTTGTTTATTGATTACATTAAAAGCAAAATGGCCAAAGTACTCTTTTATGTTTTTAAAAACTATCCCTTCTATTTTAGAAAAAAAGGTCAAGTAGTATAACATAAGACATTCATTTAGATAGAATCAGAGGTTTGCCGAGAATACTTATAAGATGCAACACAAACTCTAACTGAGTTTACGTAATTCTTCTTAACATGCATTACATCACGAGGAAAAGCTATGTATGCATATAGTTTTTTTTTCCAAAGCACATCTTCACTTTGCCCACCTAAGCAGAGAAAGAACTGAGTGAGTGAATGAATCCGTTGTCTTCACTCCAATGATTCATGACTTGATCTTGTTCACTTTGTTCGGACACCCACACACTTGCTCACTTAAAGAGTGTTGAACTCGGAGGCCAGTGGTTGCACAGAAAACCCTGAAAAAAGTGGGAATGCTGTTTAGCGGTGATGATAGTGAAAGTTTGCGGACCACCCGGTAATTTGAACAGCATGAGGGAGGCGGAAGAAAAGAGGTACATTTTTATGAAAGAATATATAATAAAAACGTACGCGAGGTGCTGGTGGTGCGTTGGACCGGTGGAGGAAAACGAAAAGTCATATATTTATTACTACTACTACTACTCAGCACACAATCACACAACAGGAGAAGAAGTGAAAAGTCATGGGAAATAGCACAAGAATATTGTTCGACCAGGATGAGTAGTGGATTGAGGAAAATTGGTTGGATATTTGGATACCGCAATGTACACCGCCATATATAATACTTTACCTTGCCTACCTGCCTTCTGGAAAATGGCGAGACAGAGGGGAAGATTTTTTTTTTGGAAAGTGCTTAAAGTGCTTACACCATTCTCCAAGATAAAGATGCATTCGAAGAAACATTTTCTGGTGGTGGTTGTGGATGGAGATGAGTTTCTTGGTATGTTTGCTATGGAACTGTTGTTTGGATGTACGCATTAGATAACAATAACATAGTGTAGTATAGGAAGGCATGAGGAAGGTTTTAATGGCCACTATCAGGTTGTATTATGGCTCAGATGCTGATGCAACACAAAACTCTATTTTCCCTTCTTCTCGGAGTGAACAAGAAGCTACCCCCTTCGTTCGCTGTTCTTTTTTCTCTCATGATTTATAGCGGTAAACGGTCGTCTTTCACCTACATATACATTTTATGCCTACTTTATTCCACTCTTTTTTTACTCCTGCTTATTGCATTTCTCACGTTAAAATATCATCTGTATTATTACTCGCTGAGGCAGACACAGACACCCACGTACCTAATAAATATATCCATGTGCATATATAAAACTGGCATAAAAAATAGATTTTTTCCCAAGATTTTTTTTTTGTTCTGCAAGTCAACCATGTCATTTTCGAACTCTCATTTTTTTCGAAGCACGGCACACACACACACACAACTGGTGCTTCCAACTGATGTGCTTTTCTACATAGTTTGCACATCCTTTGCAGAAAGAAAGTATGGATTATCTAAGAGAGGTCTGTGTATTCCCGATGATATATTCGCAAGGATAACCACTTCATGAGAAAAAAAGGGATGGGGCACACGGCATTTTGTTTTCCTGTCACTACGCAAGTATTGGCTCAAGACATAAAAAGTCATTTTTTTTATTATTCTCAAGATGTGTAGCAGCTATTTCTTTTGATGTAGGAAAAATTGGTCATGAGATCGGCTTTGAAATACGAAAAAAAATGAAAATTGCATGTAAAGTTTCGCGCACGGACGGACCATGTATTGTCGAAAAAAAATCCTTTACTTCCTTGAACAGGGTGCGGAAGCAGAAAAGGAGAGGCTCATCCTGTTGTGCCTCCATGTCCCGTCCCAAATGATCAGTAATGCGGAAAGAACAAGACAGAATTTTTGAAGAAGAATGTCATGGACAGTTCATGTTAAAATTAGGTATCATCTCCATCCGTTCTCAATAGCTACCATCATCTATGTATTTATAAAAGAGCCATATATTATAGGCTCACCCAGAAATTAAAGTAAGCGTATAAGGAAATACGAAATAGTATAAGGATTCAGAATGAAATTGAGCGAATTAAGACCAATTACTACATTTGTTGGGTTCCCGGTTTCAGGTAAATATAGTGTAATCTTCCGTGATCGACACTTGTTTGTTTTGTTCCACATTGTTGGCGAGATTTTGTCAAAGGGACGGAATTGAAAGATGCGACACACTTTCCCATTTCTGTAGTGCTCTTCTTATTGTGAGAATCGTGGCAAACTGGTGGACTGAAATTACTACCACCATCGTTTACCTATGAGTTCTTCCTTCAAGGAGACACTTTATTACCTACCTCACAATTACCCGGTAGTGCAGAAAATTCGGATGACTGCAGCGTAGCATCCACGTGCATAGTCGAATGGAGATGGAGGGAATCTGTTTGAATAACAAAACCCAACGAACCATTCAACCATTCCAAATTTCCTTTAAGGGTAAAATGATCAAAGCTTGTCGCGCAGTTGAAGAAAGACAAGATACCCTCTGTGTCCCTCAACCTAATAAAAACCCTTTTAATACCACACAGATCGCTCAAGCAAAACGATGGCGAAGATGGCAAACAATTTTTTTGTCTAATTAGGTACTACTAAAGAGCCATATTATTTTTCCTACTTT